>JAYXIM010046375.1:0-34425 GCA_037575425.1 Anastrepha fraterculus
AGAAACTTAATTGGACTTATTTCCCAGAAAAATAATAAAGAAAATGACAAAAAAAATTATCGTAATTCTTCAGCAGAGCATGGCTTGAGAAGCAATATGTAACGCCAAGGATCGGTATGTAAGTTAAGATTTATTTAGCTAGATATTAATTAAACTGTCAAAGCTTTTCGAAAAAAGCCGATTACTCAAATCTAAAATACAGCTAAATAATAGTTTACATGCGTTGATATTCTAATATATAATATAAATCCACTTGAGTATACTCACATGCATATTGAAGCGATCGATCTCGCTGAGCACCCATCCCACGGAACCATCACCGGAGCAAACAAGTATCCGAAACATTTCAAAATGTCTGAAGAGACGCAAACCCAAACTGGGACCGGTCGATATGAGATCGAATACTTGTGCTGGATTCAATAGCTGCTTAAAGCGTCGTAAAAATTTGACGCCTTGATTGTCACCTGATTTCGAATTGACGAATACTAAAAGCGGCGAAAAATTACCCTTCGGACTTTCCACATCCCAAGAGTCATCATTGCCTATAGAGTGCACACAAGTTGGCGGTACCACCGACAATTTGGCTGGTCCTAGCGGGCATGCGACTGCAATCTGTGGACGACAAGCCACGTGTACTGTCTCGCGACACCACAAGCAACGCCAATCCTGCAGACGTAAAACAGAGCCGCAAGTCTTCTTGCAAACGGCACATGTTGATGACACCGGCAAATTACCCTCCATCCATTGATGTGGCATAATAATGCTACCGTCGCGGTCTTCAATAATATCCTTGCCAACGGTGGCCAATGTGGTCCATTTACAATTGGCAATCGCTTTAGCGGCGCAACGCTTGTGCACTTTACATTTGCACACTTCGCAAGACAGCCCGTGCGAGGTGACGCCGGATAACGCATCGCGGCAAACATTGCAATAGGTGGGGCGCGCATGTGATGTGGCATACCAGTGATGATGATTGAAGAACAAATCATGTTGCTCGATGAAAAAACTATCGCCGCGTGCACGTGCCGGTATAGAGGCAGATTTCAGCGAGGTAAGCCAGTCTTCCATTTCGCGGCGGGACTCGGCACAAAGCACTAGTGAACGTGTGGCGGTGATTACCTAGAGAGAGAGAGTGAGAGAGGGAGATAAATAAGTAGCATTAACTAAGCTGACAGCAAAAGCATATTTGGATGCATAAATTTATCCGATTAACTATGGAATATATGTAGTTCTTAATTTTTATAATTATTAATACAAGGTGACGTACAAAACAAATTTCTAATTTTTATAAATTTTTGCCACAGACAGACAAGAAATAGAGCGCCCAAAGCTTACAATAAAAATTTCTATCTTCAAAATATTTTTTTTTATTTAATATTTCAAAAACAAAATTTTATGATTAATTTTGTGCCACTTGTAGAAGCCCTAAATTTGACATTATATTATTAAATTTAGATTTAGATTTATTGGAGATTTACACTTCAAACTCATGGTCTGTTGTGCCCTTTACTCATCACGGTACCTCATCCAAACCCAGTTCCCTTATTAATTTAGATGGAGCTGGGTTGGACTGAGCGTATGTGCCTTTTGTCTGGCTGCAAATGGTCGAGATGTCTTAACCTTCTCCACGCTGTAGCGCTGCATTCAAGCAGAAGGAAGTCTCCTGGGATTGGTCAAAGAAACGGCAAGAATCGGTGGACCATATCCCGATTATGTGCAGATGACTGCGCAGTCTGCAATGGCCTGTACGAAAGCGCGTCAGAGTCCCTGAAGAGAATTATGAGTTTTTAAAAAATCTTTTGGTTGAATCATCCCAATTTAGTACTTATTATTAAAATTTTTTTTATTTTTTTATACAAAATTTAATAATATAATATAATAATCCAAGTTACAAAGTTTTAAAACAAGATTTATAAAAATGGACAAGTTGCTATCAAAATTTAGAAATTTTGATTTAGAATTTTTTGAAAAAAATTTATTATAACAAAATGCAATTTTGATGTTGTTAAAAACTTTCATTGATTTTTCTTAATTTTTTTCCATAAAATAATGGTCTGAAAAGCCAAAGATCTTCCAATTAGTATGCGCAAGGTGGCATTCATCCCAACCTGTATTATCTGTTGTGAATTTTCGACCGGGGTCATGCGAGTTAATGTTACTGTATTTTTTTCTTGTCACATTTTAAAAAGAAAGATATATATACCCTACCGGCCTCGGTAGTCTAGCGTAAGTGCATTAGTCTGCCTTCCCAGAGGTTGTGGGTTCGAGTCCCACACTTTTCCAAATTTAGCTACTTTCCCAATTTCTAAAAAAATAAAAAAAAAATTACATTCCGCCACCCCAAAAACTTATCCTTTCTATCCGTACTCCCGCACAATAGTCAGCACGATATTTGCATTGTGGCTGCTAAAACTAGCAAAAACAAAGAAAAACACACATTTACACATTGCATCAGCCGCGGTAATAGCGCAGACACACGAAATTTAGCGAAGTCCTCAACCGATCCTTCTGGCAGAAAAATGTGAAACACAGATGGCGCTCCCAGCAGAAAGAAGGCGTTGTTCCTAAGCCACGACAGGTGGACATTCCCACTATTTAGGACTGGTAGCTTCAGGTTAATAACTTACCCTGTCAAAAAGTAAAATAGATTAATGAAATCAACGCAAGACTGAGTCCTTTCGAGGCGCTATGCTCCAGAGTGCAGTGCACAGGGGAAAAAAGCCAAACAATCCCGAGATGAGCCGTACTGGTACTATTTTTCATAAGAATACCATACTTCTAGCATATGCCGACGACATCGACATTATCGGCGAAACCAGTTTAAAGGAGAGAGGCGAGCAATGTGAATCTTGCGGTGAATAAGAGTAAAACTAAGTACCTACTGTCAATACACAGGGAATCTTAACGTTTTGGACAATATGTCAGTGTTGACAACCAACAACCTGAAGTTGGGAAGGACTTTATCTACCTTGGGAACAGTGTTAATAACAGAAATGATGTCAGCCTGGATATCAAACGGAGAATAACTCTTGCCAACAGGTGTTACTTTGGGCTTAGTAGGCAACTGAGAAGTAGAGCTCTCTCTCTCTCGAAAGACTCAACTGGCACTCTACAAAACGCTCATCATTCCCGTCCTTACATATGGCGCAGAGGCATGGACGATGTCAACAGCGGATGAAAAAGTTTTGGGAGTCTTCGAGAAAAGATTCTACGTAATATCTTTGCCCCCCTCCGCGTTAGTGAGAAGTATCGCGTACGGTGGAACAGCGAGTTGTATGAGCTATATAGGGACATGGACATAGTTAAGCGTGTAAAAATACAGCAGCTATGCTGGCTTAGCCATGTCACCCGTATGAAAGAAGACGTTACAGCAAGGTGAATCCCAAAAAGGAAGACGTGGAAGAGGAAGACCACATCTCCGTTGAAAAGATCAAGTGCTGCAGGATCTGTCTGCACTCGAGATTTCCAGCTGTCACCAACGAGCGCAGAAACGGCTGGCACGCCATTTTGGATTCGGCCAAAACCGATACACGGTTGTAGCGCTACATAAGTAAGTTTCGACGTACTATTCATCAGTGTTGTGTTCCGTACCCAAATTTTATGTCATATGTGTCAGTATGACCATACAAATCATGTCGCTCGATCAACTTTTCAAGTAAACTATGGTTATTTTTTAGGAAATTTCAATATAACCGACAATAATGGACCACTCTACAGTAAATCATATGCTTAATATGATTTTGACCGTGAATTTATCAAGGCATATGTGTAGCTAATGCATAACTTATCATTCGCGACAGAATTTACATCTCTCTCCCTCTCTGCTGATATATAATACTAAAAAGTGCTGAGCATCCTCACACACTCAGTGTGACATAGTGAGACCAATTACTTTGAGCTGTTATTTTTACGAATATTACGAGCTCTTCTGGTTCGGTACAGATACTTCGTTATACACATATGTATATACTTTGCAGCACATCGCCGAGAAGAAGTGAACAGTTTAATGAGTAAATGAGAAGGGTGCAAGTTAGTTAAGTTTGCGAATTCTCTAGGCAAGTTTTGTATCACTGCGATGCTCATACACTTCTGTATACATTTGCATGAATTATGTACAATAAAAATGGTAATATAGTATGCACGTTTTCCTGTACTCATAATTAAGGCTAACGCAACTGAAGGCTGACTGACCTTTCACTTCTTATTAGTTCAGCTTCAGCAACACGCATTAATTACATCTTCTTGTGAGGTCAGTAAACCTCAAGGTTGTTAGATTTCAATGACAGTAATTTCATCTTATTTTCTCTTGTAAAGTAGCTGTGCATTATCATTTATGTCACTAATGAACGTAAATAAATGGTTGGTTTTACTACGGAAAGAATAAAACAAAAAAAACACTCTTCAAAGCTTATATTTAAAACTTCCAAACAATCTACAACTTTTAAGACAGATGGATTCATTATATTTTATAAGATATGTAAAACAATCTGTAAATATCTGAGTGTTTAAAATTTTATTTGGAGACAATCGACATAGCTTTAACTTGGAAAATCTTGCAAAGCATCTGGTTATTTATGGGAATAATAACTTGAACTGAATTCTAGCTTTTAAAAAGTATTACATTTTTAAGGGAATCTACTCGTATTTATTTATGTTTTTTTCGTTTTTTGTTTTTCATTAAAAAAAACCTTCAGTTCAGTTGCTTAATATCTTCAGCGTACAAATATTGCTTATGCTATGCGTATACAAACAAAAAGGTATTGAATAAATATAAATTTTTGTACATTTTAATGCTTCTATGAATTGTATTTGAATGCGCTTGAAATGCTTAAGCGCTTAAAATCAGATTAAGCATCCGGCGGGCGCGTTGTGCGATGTTCCTTGACCAGGCGCGTGTCGTACATTTTACGTCAAGTGTTTTATTTATGTACCTCAGGCAAATAATTTTATATGCAAGGAATGTTTAAAATTATAATTAAAAGGAATAATATAAGTAAAATATGGAAATATTTTTTTAGTTTATAAAACTAAATAACAAAATTATATTCAAATATTTTTCTAAAAAAAAAATAAATACTTTAAGTCTTCATGTAAATCTCAACATACAAAATACATATATATCAGGTCAGTCCATAAGTTCGTGCGTTTTTTAAAGGTGGTTTTAAAATTAATAAAAAAGAGGTTTAAGGTATTTATTAATCAATAATATATTTTCCTTCATTATTTACAGTGTCTTCCCAACGTTTAGGCAAATTTTTATTTCCCTGCTCAAAAAATTGTTTGTCCTTGGAGCCAAAGTACGCTTCGATATCCATTTTTATAGCTTCTTTTGAGGAGTAGTTCATGTTACTCATATGGGATTGAAGTCCACGGAAAAGGTAATAATCACAAGGTGCGATATCCAGAGAGTATGGTGGATGCGGCATTAGCTCCCATCCGAGCTCGTTCAGCTTGCCTAATGTTTGCCTTGCGGTATGGGGTCTTGCGTTGTCGTGGTGAAACAATACTTTGTGTCTATTCACTAAAGACGGTCGATTTTTGTTAAGTGCCTGTTCGGGTTTGATAGCTGATGGGAATAATAATCAGCAGTTATCATCTGGGTTGGTTCCAGAAGTTCATAATAAACAATACCGGTCATATCCCACCAAATAGACAGGAGAATCTTCTTGGGATGAAGGCCATCTCTAGTGGTCGGTTCTGGTGTTTCATCTTTATCTAACCATTGGCGTTTGCGAACAGGATTATTGTAACGGACCCATTTTTCATCACCAGTAACGAGACGGTGCCGTTGCAGCAGCTGAGAACACACATTCACTCTCTGCTGAAGGTTGGCGACGGAAAGTCTATGCGGAACCCATTTTCCCAGCTTTGAAACCTTTCCCAACTGAACCAAGTGCTTACGAATTGTTCCATGCGATGAATTTAAGCTCTGAGCTATCATATCGACTATCAAATTTGGCTCAGCTTCCACGAGCTCGAGCAAGACGTCGGACCTAAAGACTCCCACGTCGCAGTTACCACTTCGGAATTTTGAAAACCGCTTTTGCGCAGTCCCTACACTCACTGTATCCTCTCCGTGAACAGTGTTTATTTCTGCAGCAGCAGTTGTTGCATTTTTACCACTTTTATAAAAAAAATACAAAATATGCCTCTTATACGCGTTCGAAGATTCCATTTTATATTTTATCAACACGTGCTTTATCTCTATTAAATCCTTGTAGAATGCACAATATATCAAAGAAATATAATAGTTCCGTTATATTCCGCGAATAATTTTTGTATGGTAAAATACGCACGAACTTATGGACTTACCTAATATGCATTTTAAATATCGAAAAACAAAAAAATCAATTTTTTGAAATTTCTAGATCTCCGGTTCTCCTTAAAAAATCAATCAAGCAATCAGCCGCAGCCCACTCTTCCCATCAGACGATCTATTTTCGAATTTATATATTGCTTAGAACGAGCCGTAGCCTAAAAAACGTTCCACTAATTCGAAGTGAGTAAGGAATAATTCAACCTATTTCGTTATAATGATAAATTCCGAGCACTCTTTGAATAAAAGATAAATTTGAATACTTCAGAAGAAAAAAGTCTGGCAAGAATACATTTATTCCCTTTTCTCGGATACTAACAGATCTGCGTATCAGTCAGCACCTATTGAAAATTTATCAGGACCTGTTATAACAAAAGACGAAATAAAAAATGCCCTAAAAAGATCCAAGGATAATAAGGCAACAGGTCCAGATGAGCTTCCTTCTGAAATTAATAAATAACGAAAGTATAGAAATCCTCGAAATAATTTTCAACTATATTTAGGACACGAGAAAATACCCACAAGACTGGCTTAGATCTACTTTTATTGCGCTACCAAAGAAGAAATGTGCAAAGAAATGTTGCGATCACAGACATATAAGCTTGATGAGTCATTCATTAACAATTTTTTTGAAAATTATTCGTAAAAGCATTTACAAGAAGTGCGAATCAGCAATGGGAGAACCACAATTCGGATTTAAAGAAGGCATGGGCACACGTGTAGTGCTATTTTGTATTCAAGTATTAGTTGAAAATTGCAGAGACGTCCAAAAATATGTGTTTATGTGTTTCATAGATTATGAAAAAGCGTTTGACACTGTTCAGCGCGATAAGCTCATTGAGATTCTACAAAACATGGATATCGATACAAAAGCAATTCAATGTATACGCAATCTTTATTGGCAGAAGTTAACATAAACAACGACTCTACAGACGCTATACCTATACTAAGAGGGGTTAGACAAGGATGTATTCTCTCACCATTACTATTTAACATCTATTCTGAAAGAATCTTTCAAGAAGCACTCCAAAGATTAGAAACTGTCATTAAAGTAAATGGGACAAACATTAACAACATCAGATACGCTGACGACACAACTCTCTTATCAGACAGTCTAAGTGGACTACATTAGCTAGTCAATGTTGTTACACGTTGCAGTAAAAACTTCGGTTTAAAAATTAATATTAATAAAACTAAATATATGATTGTCAGCAGAAAAAACACCTATGTTGACACAAGCTTAACAATTAATGACATGCTCATAGAAAGAGTAAAAAATTTCAAATACTTATGTTGCTGGATTAACGAAAATTGGAATTCTTCAAAAGAAATAAAAGCTCGAATTGAAATTTCTAGGGCTGCATTCCATAAGTACAAAAAGGTTCTTAATAATCATGACTTCAATGTTAAATTAAAAATTCGATTCGTTTAAAGTTGCGTGCTGTCTGTACTTCTGTATGCTATGGAGATATGGACCATTAAAACCACTGAAATGAATAAAATAGAAGCATCTGAAATATGGATATATAGAAGAATTCTAAGAATACCCTGGACAGATAGAATAACAAATGCTGAAGTATTGCGTAGAATTCACCATGATCGACAATTACTTACCACCATAAAAAGAAGAAAAGCTGCGTATTTGATTCATATTATGAGAAACTACAAATATCATGTACTTCAACTAATCCTGCAAGGAAAAATAGAAGGCAAACGAGGCATAGGCAGAAAACAACTATCCTGGCTGAGAAATATAAGACATTGGACTGGAATCGGCAATGTAGGAACTTTATTGGAGACAGCGAGAAATCGAGACCTTTATCATGAAATTATAACAAATTTATATTAAACGTAAAATATTTTTGTAATTCGATATTTAATTGTAATATAAAGGTTGTCAAAAAAGTCTTGGGGTATTTCCGCAAGATTGTCTTTGCAAGCGCGTAGTTCTAGTTGTATTCGTATGATCGCCTATATTCGGAATCGAATTGGCAAATAAAGAAGAAGAAGAAAAAATTTAAGAAATTTTCTCTCAATAATTTAACTTGATCGATGTCAATCACAAGGTTGTACAAGTAATGTGAAATAATTGACTGCAAGAAAGAAAGCCATCGACAGCAACATCAGTGCATATCGAAAAATCAGCAATTGTTGTCAACATATTTTGAAGGAAAAGTTCTGCTACGTCACAAAGTCAAGATGTTAGCATGTACAGGCATTATGTCCAAGCAACTAAAACATGTCCGTCAACTACATGAAGTCACTAAACTTTTGTAATTTTAAACCAATAAAAGCAACAACAACGAAAACAACTAACTGAAAACGAACAAAAAGAAATCCATCAATGTGAGTGCAGGAGTCGACACTTTAAGCCACAAAACGCGGAGAGTGAAGGCTTTTATGTCATACAAAACTTAACCCACCGCCAGGCAGCAGAGAATATGCGCACGTTATATGCACTTGTATGTTTGTATGTTGACGTGAGTGCTTCATTCAGTTGAAATACTTTACAAACTGCTTCGGTTATATTGCTCTAGGCAGCAGTACACTTCACAACCAGCATTCGAATGAATTGATGACGATCATCTTATTGAGTAATTTTTGACTACTCCTCGTTTACCTACTGCTGGTATTTATCGTTAAGGGTTTCATGTAATCAAAGTTTGTCTTTATTTTAAGTGTTATAAGTGAGTAGTGGAGGTACACATTGTTCAAAGTATAAAAAAAATTAAAAAAAAAAATCCATTTTTAGGAACTAGCAAGGCCCATTAAATAGCAGATAGCAGCAGCAGGAGCGCGATTTTGATATTTTTCGCTTTATTTCATATCTGAATACAAATTTTGTTTAAGTTAATCTGTTAAGCCATAACCGAATAGGTTGATGCGTGATTACCATTCGTAAGCGCACAGGTTTGATTCTCCGTGTATGAAACACTTAATGATAGAAACAGTTTTTTTTAATAGGAGTCGCCCCTCGGCAGCAAAGGCAAACTTCCTAGTGTATTTCTGCCATGAGAAAGCTCCTCATAAAAACCATCTGCCATTCGGAATCGGTTCGAAACTGTAGCTCACTCCAATAGTGGAGTGGAATATTATACCACAAATAGGAAGAAGAAGAGAAGCTCGGCCAGCAAATCATATCCAAGGAAACAAATTTATCGAACAGATCCATTTGAAGACTAGAGATGATCCGCACATAAAAGCCTTCCATCGCTCAACTGGTTATCTTTCGTACAACGCGCTTGAAGAAAATTAGACTCGACAGATGCAAGCAACTTCTTCGGTGGCACGCGGTCAACGGCCATGAAAATATTCTTTCCACAGATGAGAAAATTTTCACTGAAGCAGTTTTTTATAAGCCAAACGACCAAATCTATGCTATAACTTTTAAAAATGCGAAAAACGTTGTTCCAAATGTTCAACGTGGTAACGTCCAGCTTCCGTAATGACTTTCGTATCTTGGTGTCTTCTAAAGGCGTTACATCTATTCATTTCTACTAAGAACGGGTTAAGGCCAGGGCAAAAGTGTAACAGGAGGATATCTTAGAAAGCGTGTTAAAGCAGTACTCTCTTCAATCGAGAGAGTTGGATCTTTCAGCGAGATTCAGCTCCAGCTAATAAAGCAAAGCCACCCAGCAGTGGCTAAAAACAATTTTCCTGGGTTCATAGCCCATGGTGTTAATGGTGTCAGGACTGTGCCCAAATACGATCAGTGGGATCATCCAAAGGGCGTTAGGCGAGCTTAACTCTTGGGCCACAGGATGTGGGCTAAGTTTAAACCCGCGTAAAACAAAACTTATGCTTTTTACCACCAGATACAAGGTACCAATTTTTACCCTACCAAATATCAACGGACAAACTCTGTCTTTATCAACCAGTGCAAAGTACTTAAGGGTAATTTTGGACTCCAAACTTAGCTGGAAGTTAAACGTCGAAGAACGGGTAAGGAAAGCAGAAATTGCTTTATATGCCTGAAAACGTATGCTTGGAAGAAGATGGGGTCTTCAACCTAAGCATACATTATGGCTGTATAAGGTGGTTGCACGACCCATTTTATCGTATGGCTCGGTAGTTTGGTGGAAAGCTCTAGGGAGAGAGTACAATACCAAATTACTCGGCAGAATACAAAGATCAGCCTGTGCAATAACGGTCGGTGCAATCAGATCATGTCCTAGAGATGCTCTCAATGGAGTCGCTGGAAAGGAAAAACTTATGGTCACGCTAGTCTATTATTGCGACAAACTCAGTTAACCTCGGTGAGGACTGACTACATCGTCCCGATGGTAACGTTCAATAGGAATTTTGCACACTCTTTCCATCT
Source organism: Anastrepha fraterculus (assembly GCA_037575425.1). Taxonomy (NCBI): domain Eukaryota; kingdom Metazoa; phylum Arthropoda; class Insecta; order Diptera; family Tephritidae; genus Anastrepha; species Anastrepha fraterculus. Next base: position 10,638 of record JAYXIM010046375.1, read on the forward strand.
AAAAAGAATGGAATAAGGGATTCTCTCTAAACAACTTCGATACCACAGTCTATACAGATGGCAGTAAAATGGATTGTGGTGTTGGAGCTGGTATATATTCTCATAGACTTCGAATTGAAAAATCTGTTCGTCTCCCTAATACCAGCAGCGTCTTCCAAGCGGAAGTACTAGCAATTGGGGAAGCTTGTAGGTTACTAATCGCAGATTTCTTTAAGGGCAATATAGCTATTCTTTCGGATAGCCAAGCCGCAATCCAGGCGCTGGACGCGACTATAACAACCTCTAAAGTGGTGGAGCAAAGTAGAAACAGCCTCACCAACTTGAGTGAAAGCCATAGAGTAACCTTAATTTGGGTCCCGGGACACCGGAACATAGAAGGTAACGAAAAAGCTGATGAACTGGCAAGAGGGGGATCTGCCATGAATAGCGCTCTTGCAGTACCAGTATTCACTCCACTAGGTGCGGTCAAGAATGCAATTTTCCTAAAATACCTTCGAATTGCAGAGTGTAGATGGAGAGACCAGACGAAATGCAAAATTAGCAGAACGCTATGGCCCACCTACAACCTCAAGCAATCGTTGACATTAACAAACATGAAACGACGGGACACCTGTAGACTTACGGCAGTCATAAATGGGCATCCCTCACAACACATACTGTCATAGTTGTAAACAACCGGAGAAAAAAGAAACAATCTTCCATTTCCTCTGTAAATGCCCTGCCCTATGGAAGGACAGAATGTTAACCCTGGGCAAACCGCTGTTCGAGAGTCTCGAGCAACTGTCTGGCTTCGACGTCAACAACCTAATAAGGTTCCTAAACCGCACAGACTGGATATAGTCCAGCTGCAAATGACTGTTAAACAATTTGGTAACGAGGATGTGGCAACAAAATGGTGCGGAAGCGCTAGTTGGATTCAGGATGAATCACCACTCTAACCAACCAACCAACCAACCAGCCCCAGAAGATTGACCGTATGGAAGTCCAGATCTGAGTCAATCGGACTACAGCTTTGGACGAAGACCTCACCGAGATTTGAAGAATATCAAACATTTTTTGATTCGACCAGCGACTTCAATATCCACGGGAACCCGGCGTGCAACTTTGTACACCCAAAGCACTACCTCTGGCTTGAGTCCCCATTTTTTTTCCAAACATAGATTTGCTGGAGTACAAAACTATACAGGCCTTCTTTACCCGCTTCCAATGTACTATGGAGTCAAGTAGCACTCCAAGATACCTAATTTCCATTGAAAGCGTCAGAACGTGGTTATTTAATTTGGGAAGTCTAAAGTGTGGAGGCTTATATTTTCTGGAAATAGTACCGACGACCGCCGTAGCCGAATGGGTTCGCGCGTGACTACAATTCGGGGAACGTAGGTTAGAGTCTTTGCCCAAAATGGACAAAAAGTTTACCTCGGGAGGCAATGGCAAACCTCCGAGCGCATTTCTGCCATTAAAAAGCACCTCATAAAAAGAATATCTGTCGTTCAGAGTCGGTTTAAAACTGAAAACTGCTTAAATAGCACCAGCTCCGTTTAGTCAGAGTTGACTCTTTATTACCTCCGAACGATTAAAAATTTAGTTGAAGATATCAGCAAATAATGTACGAAAATTACTATAATACAATAAATACACAAAAATTACTACGAAGCTATATGAAATATAAAGTAAAAAAAATTGTTGAAATGACTTTGTTAGATAATCGAAAAAAGGACAACAAATACAAAGTGTCGCAAAATTAATCATACACTTTTGTTTTTGAATAACTTTTTTATAAACTAAAAAAATAGTGATGGAAATATTTATTTTGACCTCTACGCGGTCAATGGTTTGTCTCTTTGTATGCAGCTGGAGTTGTATAGTTTACAAGTGTCAAAAACGATTGACGAACGATGCCATTTGAAAAAATTATAAATCTTTCCCATAGGATGATGAATTATGCCTCACCTTGTGTAACTGGAAATTTTGATAAAGACGTGGATATTAAGCAGCTGGAACGCGGTAAAGAAATGCATCGAGAACGTACTACGGAAAAAAAGATTGACCGCGACACAGTGCAACAAAGCGGAGCCGCACAGGTAGAGACACAAGAAGACGAGCCTATAGCATGAAAGCTGGCTACAAATATGGTCGACCTAGACGTGGGTGATTAGAATTGGTCCTTTATAAATGCCGTTCTGGAGCCTCTCGAAGTGATATTCAAAGCAGTTCCGGGAAGGGTGTCTCCCCAGAAGCAGAGGAGGGATCGTTTTAGTTGAAACACCACACGACGCAGTAGACGACGGTCGCTGTAAGTGCGAAGGCATTTTGCACGCTACCTCACCCACCAAAAAAAAGAAAAGGCAATTATTCAGGACCAGTCATATATCGAGTATTATTTTCTTCCAAAAACAGATAATCGCTATTTAATAGTCTTAATTCACTGAAAGAGTTGAATATGGGTGGTTTTATTCGAAAACTTTAAAAAATGCTAGCTGGGTATACCGCATACACACACACATGTATGTGCATATGTATTTACATGCCTCGATGCAGTACTGTTATAAAGGCGTGCTTTCATTTTTATTGAAGTTACACTTTGTTGCAAGTAAAAATAAACTCAATCCATGTCAAGTTAACTCAACTTAACTCCAACAAATGCTGTGGATGCAGTTGCAGTTAGTTAGTGTACGACCTTATCTTGACCCTAAAGTGCAGCAGAAAATAAGCGAAAAATAAGGAAATAAAATTAACTGCCTGTCTGTGACATTTTGCTTGCGAGTATTTCCGGTTACATTGAATGTAATGCTCTCCATTTTCCCCATTCCACTCACATCTTCGTCAACGTCATTCAGAGCCAACGTCATTCGTGCATCACCCATCATCAGGCTGGCTCTGGGGCACCGCCTATGGAAGCTGTTCGCAGAGCACGTTATGCCATCAATAAAGCATAATAGGTGATATTGCTTGCGTCAAACTGCATGCAACAATATGAACATGACACGCAAAAGCCACGCTCTTGCACACCGTCACCTAAGCTGCACTGCACGAGTATAACCCCAAGTTTAGCTAGAAATTGTACCTGCATGTGGTTGCACTTTGACAGGCAAGCGGTTTAGGTTACTTAATAGTGTTCGAAGGTCAACGCCCATGCTTGTTCACTAGTCGCTGTCATTTGTTACCGTTATAGATGCTAGCAGTTCAGCAAGCAGTTCGTGGTTAGCCAATTGTTTGCTGCAGCTGACGCGTAATGTTGTGTCAAAGGTAAAGCTTTTGCCGCTTTTGCAATCATAAACCCATATCCCTATGCCTACGTGCATACACCTACAAGTATACCTCAATTAGGTTGCTGCTATTTTGATCGTGCATTTGACAGTTGGTGTAGTTGGCGAAATGGTTTATTTTTCAGAGAGTGAGGATGAGAATATGAAATTTTCTAGACTTAAATTGGAAATTGAAAGTAAATAATTGTGGCGTACACTGCGGTTAGGTATTTGGCTGAGCTCATCTTTCTATTTATGGCGTGCGTCTTGATGTTGTTCCACAAATAGAAGGACCTACTGATTTAAGCCGACTCCAAACGGCAGATATTTTTTATGAAAAGATTTTTCATGGCAGAAATACACTTGGAGGTTTGCCATTATCTGCCGAGAAAAAACTGATTCTTCATTTTGGTGCTTCATGCACGGACATTCAAATCTACGTACCCCGAATGGTAGTCACGCACCAACCCATTCGGCTGCGGCGGCCGTTGAAAAATGGAAATCTGCGAATTTGACTTGCGACTTTCTGAATTTAGAATGGAAATCTTAAATCTTTCTGAACTAAAAGTGATAAAGGTGTAGAAGGTGAATAAAATGTGTCGATAAAGTGAAATCGTAAAATAAATTATTGCAAGGTGATTTCTAAAAAACCCCAATTCGGGATAGCACGAGTTCATCGAACTTATTTGCTGTCCGAAATAACTGTACTGCACCTCACTGATTTCTGCTGCCCACCTCAGTGAGCTTACTTTGCTCCTGAGGACCTTCTTTTCCCCACACTCGTGGCATTCAATTATGGACCAAAAATATATGAAACAAATAATAAAGAAGGCGGGTTCGAAAACCATATCAAACTGGTCGAACTACTGAAACTGCATTTCTTTAATCGCCAAGTACTAACTTTTACACTCACGCAGGGCAAAACTACTAAATTATATGATAAATTTGTATCAGAGCTGACACAAACTGCGAACGAACCCCGTAAAGTAGACTTACGAAAGAAAGTGTAAGACAGCTGGACTCCAAAAATATTTCAACATCTAAAGTTATATTCCAAAGTCAAGCTTGCGTCCTTGGACAGCGACAGGCGTCTGTGCAATCTCGAAGCTTCAGGGAGGAGGGAAATTACTGGCCTCGTTAGGCTGATGCACCAAATGCTATTTACGCTATCTAAAAGAAGGCTCAACCTCAGAGGACGTGAAGCAGAAGGCGTCAAATGTACGCCAGACTCAAAGAAATGCCACGCTGCTGAAATCAATCAAATTGGAGGGAATTGTGCCAAACAAATAAGTAAAGTTAAAGTACCTAAAGCTTCGAATGCAATAAATTCTAGACCAAAAGCCGAGCACAAAACTAAGTTAAGCTCCAGAAAACCTGGTGCTAGTTACGCAACCATCGTTAAAATCTTAAGACTGGCTCTTTTGCTGGCTCGTTTCCACGCAAAAATATTCTAATGGAAGGGATAGTGAAGAGTTGACGATCTCTTCGTAGAGGAGATGCACCAGAAATGCAGTTCCGAACTTAAATCCGAAAGTGTATACTTTCGGCCAGTCTCAATACTAGTCGATTTTGCAACCGAGGAAGCTGCCAACTGGTTGCGCGAAACGGTGAATAAACAGTCCGGCTGGGAAGGTCCAGAGTTGGGCACATCTGAGGAGTAATATATTGACTGTGCACTTGCCACAAGCAGCTAGCATTGAAACATAGAAACTGAACTGAAAAACTGAAAACTGGGAAACCATTAACGACTAGTTAATAGAAGCTAACAAGGAAAGCAACTGTAGGTTGAAGTACAGATTCGGCACGATTTTTGTCCACTTACACAAAGAACGCAATGATAGAGAAGCTATAACGGGTGTAAAAGCACCGCCGAAGCAGCGGAAAGATCTGCTAAGGAAACAATCAAACTGACGGCGATACTGGGATCACAAAAACAAGATATATAGCGTCAAAAATAGCTGAAAAAGTAATCGAAAGCGAATTCACTATAGACGTGTCTTTGCTACCTCACGAAAATGAGGAAACCAGTGACGTTGATATTGAGCTCGAGGCATTGAAGCAAGTACGAAGATGAAACTGCCAAACATTGGCATGATGGCCAGCACTAACACCTGAGTAAATATATTTCTTCAGAGGAGTAAATAAATATTAATAAAATAGGGCAAAAATGGAAATTATATTTATTGATGAAATTGAGAATCAGAGAACATACTGAGCTTGACATCCAGTAGAACAGAGATCAATTTTGTGGAATCGATAACTAGCTGCACGAGTTGCCATGCAAGAATCTATAACAAACTTAGTGCAATAAAACGAAAATATATCTTTGCTGGGTTCCAGGTCAATATAAAGAGAAAGGTAATGAAATTGCTCTGCACGTCTGGTATCATACGGGGCAGAAGCGAAATTCAGGGTATATAGTTGGGGAAAGAATTACCCATTGCGAAGTCACACAAGAACTCCTGCAAATCAAAAGGCTCGTAAGAACTTTCATCTACAATAGTTGGTTTTCTGATTGGTCACTATCATTTAAATTACCATCTTTCAAAAATTCGTATTGGGGATGGAACAGAGTGTAGACTCTGTCTGGAGGATGATGAAACGACAGAGCATATCTTGCCGTGGTAAAGACAAGACTGCACATCTTTGATTGAGATAAAGTGGATCCGAATGAAATAAAGAATGCTACTGTGACAGATATTCTGAAATTTGTCCGCAAGGCGATAAATTTACTAAAAGAATTTGGCTTTCAACTGATTCCCAACCTGAGGCAAAAAGTAGGGCAAAAAAATCTTTTACGGCGAAGTGTTGGCCATTGGGTACACTACAGATAAAAAAATTATTATTATACCTATAATATTAAGAGTCACAATAGATCTCTCAGTACATAGTAGTAAATCCGCTCTTAATAGTAATAATATTCCTCAAAAGAAGAGAGATAAATCCCATGTCTTCTGTGAGTTTTTAAATTAACTTTTAGGTGTCATGGCTTACCCGTAGAGGGCCTGTCTCTAAAATAGTTAATATACTTATACAATATTATAGCATCAGCGTTTTCATGAAAAAAGTTAAGATGTATTTTCAACAGGCACCAGCTCATGATTAAAGCCACGCTAAGCCAATATATTTTCATGAAAGTCTTAATGTATACCAAATTTTGTTACGTGCTTGAAAAGGTAGTATATTTTTCTTTCTGCTTGAAGAATGAGCCAACTTAATTTCCCTATACTCAGTACGTGTGTATATGTACGTTGATGTGTGAGTGCGTCAAATGCCTTAAGCAGCACATCATTGTTTTGTAAGATAATTCTGAAGCGAGCATCATCAAAGCGCATAATCTTATCACGAGCATGAGCACACAATTGTTTGTTATATATTTACGTACATACTTTGCCATTACACACACATGTACAAGCTTGTTTTTTATGTAAACTTGGCAATTTCCACAAGGCGACATGACTCCATTGCAATTTCCGTAGCTAAAAGTTTCTTTCTTTTCCACGAGCTGTCAGCACAAAAATACTTTGCTGATTTCGACTGTTCGTCGTCAACGAAGTTTGCTGAACAATTTGAGGCAGTTGGTATCAAAGTCAACTTGCATATGGGCATACATACATACATATATAGGGTGATAGGCAGTTAGAAAATCTATTATCTGGATTTTTTTCCTGAAAGTGAAGTGATGTTAAAACTTAGATTGCCAGCATGCAAAAGAAAAAAAAAAAACAACTGACAAAGTGGAAGGGACTCTTTTCAATGTTAGACACATTTACTACAAATCTTATATCAAACATGCATACAATTCACTAATTTAGTCTACTCAAATATATATTTCGTGCGAATTACTTTGATGAAAAGTGATTTCACACGCAGCGAATGGAACATTTCTAAAGGCATTGTGGAGTCAACGTTGACTTATTATGAAACTATAGGGTAACAAGATAAGAATGGTAGGGAAAATACTTGAAACAAAACAGCCACGTTATGAGATTTATTTCGTGCTTCTATCCGCGTTTAAAATCACTTGTCGAATGCCCAATATATCAAAGAAAATATAAATAGTTTCGTTATATTCCGCGAATAATTTTTTGTATGCCAAAATCGTACAACAGTGAAATTATGGGTAAAATACGCACGAACTTGTGGACTGACCTGATATTACGATATTCCAAAGTGTCGAAAATGTTGGAGGCTGTCAGGTGTACCAGGTCCATCAACAGCGAAAAACAAAATTCATGCTTCAAAGGTTATGTTGTGCATCTGGTGGGATCGAAAGGCTGTCCCCTATTATGAACTCCTTAAACCATCTGAAATCATCACTGGCGATCGTTACCGACTGCAGCTAATACGTTTGAGTCGAGCTCTCAAAGAAAAGTGGCCGGAATGGCCATGCCAAACTGATTCTGCTGCTTCAACACGCTTTCTGCTAAATCGGTCCAGAAATATTTAGAGGGACTGAATTAGGAAATCCTGCACCACCCACCTTCGAATTACCATCTGTTCCGATCAATGGTGATCTCTTCCGATCAGGGGTGACCTTATTACAGAGTCGCTCACTTCTTACGAGAGCATCGCATAATGGGTAAAGTCAAAAGAACTCGACAAAAGTGAAATTATGGGTAAAATACGCACGAACTTATGGACTGACCTGATATTTAAAGCTCTGGAAAACAAAAGGGTAGATAGTCATCAAGGGGGGAAAGCAGAAAAGTGACAGAGAGAGAGAGAGAAAGAGAGAGATATGATAGAATAGAGACAGAGATAGCAAGTCCAGTGAGAATTTTCCAGATTCTTTGGCAAATCTGTTCTCCAGTTCAAGACAACGAGTATTATTCATTCATTCTCATGGCATGGGAACCCAAAATTCGTTGCCTTGCTCTTTCAAAGGTAAAATACTCACGGAAAATATGCGCAATGCTATCCGTCTACACCAAGCACGAAAGGCAAAACGAGTCCTCGAAAGCTTCCAGTCAAACACCCTGAGAATGATTGAAAACGCACCATATTATATCACAAATGGCCAAATTCATCGTGGTCTTACATTTCTCAAAGTATTTGAAAAAATAAAAAAGCTTGCCACATTTCAGAATATAAGGCTCCAATCGCATCCAAACCCTTTAATTGCAGAAATAGCTCTCAATTCCATATCACTTAACTGGCTAAAGAGGAAGTTAACAAAGCATTTATTCTGATGGATGCACCACTGGGTGCTTCCTATGAATGTCTAGTGTGAAGTCCTAGTTTAACACTAAACCTACCGATGTTTTATGTATTCCTATTCCTACCGAAGTGGGTCAAATGACCCGTCATTAAACTATTATATATATTATTAAGATCACATATATTTCTCGGTAAAACAATTAGCAAGAGAAGAGTTAATCTTGAAAAATACATTCGATGTATTTTTTAATAAAAGTCGTGAAGGCAAACGACGATTTAATAATGTTATTTCTAAGAACTTCTGACAAAAAGTTTAAAATGTAGCTAGGTTTAGTGTTAAATACAGGTATTGCTATATGTTAAAAAGGAGTGCAATAAATAAATGGATTCAAAAAAAACAAAACAAGAAAAGCTGATCCCATAGGTTGGGTTCTGTAATAATACCGGCCATCAACCGAACGTCTTTTCTTTAATTCATGTGGAACTGATTCCGTTTATTGGCTCTGGTCCCTGTTGTGAAACCGCTGATCCGCAGTTGACCAATTCATCGACAAGTTATACCTTTAAATCAGTTAGAATTTTCATATTTTTTTAGTAAATGTACTAACTCGTTGCCTTTTAACAGGGCCGCCTTTGCAAGACTACGGACAATGAACTGTAATTCGATATTTTTATCGAAATGCTTAGTATTTTTTCTTCTTCTTTAATTATAATTTTATTTGAATGTAAGTGAATATAATGCTTTTTTTTTAAACAAACTTTACACTATATTTAAAAAATAAAACTTGCTTTCACGAGGTGACCCTTACCTGGTATACCGGTAAGCTGCCTTATGCCAAGAAAAATGCTTGTGCCCGATATCTCTTTTCCTTCGATTTTGCCTCACAACATGAGTTGTAGCTATTCATATTTCGGATTTTTCAGAATGTGACACAGATACGGTGTTTCCTGCCACCGTGAACTCTTCTCGCACTGCTTTATTAAAAATATTTTCGAAGTTTGCGTGCGATGTTCTGTTACTATTTTCGATGTGAATTATCAAGGTAGGAGTGTATTGATCAATTTACTTTGACTTTTGGCATTGAGGCACCACACTGAGCCCCTGTGGAAGGATGGTTCAACGATTCCAGGTCAAAATCCCGAAAACACATGCCCGAATGGACATTCACCCGAAACCCAATCACCCGAAAATAATTTACCCGAATAAATTTGCCCGAATACGAATACCCGAATCTTATTAATTTTCCCGAAAAATGCCCGAAAAATGCCCGAAAAAATAAAAATAAATTTTATATAAAAATGTTACTAAATAATTAAAATTCAAAATTTTGTAAACAAGTTTTAATTATATGGCATGGTGTGAAAGAAATTGAATTGTGTGAATTTAGGATATTTGAATGTTGTATGCTAAATTAGTTAAGTATTCCAAAATTTTGTTTTCTTCTTTATATCTTTGGTATTCTTCCGTTATTGTGCGTAATCGTTTTTGGAGTGATATCCAGGTTTCACGTGGTGTCGCTCTAACTTTGCGTCCAAGACTCAGCTCTGTGAGGCTCGTTTCAGTGTCTTGTTGTTCTTTCTGTATTTGCGTCAAAAATGCATATAAATCTGGATGGTTTTTATTCACCATCAACCGAAAGCGGTTGTGCCACCCTTCGCTTACGTTATTTGTCCGATGAAGTCCTTGGAGGGTAGCTTCATACTGATTCCACAATTCGGGAGGGTAGCGGGGTGGCACAGCACGACGTCGACCTTGACCTCTTCGTCCGCGAACGTACGTGCGGTCAAAGTAATCTAAAACCTCCAATAAATCGTCCGAAACTTCATCTGACAATTCCTCAAAAGCATCAATGACATCAGACGGAGGAACAAATGCCAGACTTAAAATCATGTGAGTTTGTTTTCGTATCGTGTCGTCGTTGGGGTCGTTGTAGTTAATTTGTAATCCTTCGTTCTGTATTTTTCTGTACATCGCCTGTCCAAGATGAAAAAAGCAACATCTTATTGTAGTCTCCGAGTACACTAAACGACAAGCATTTATAATAGGTATTTCAAGAATTTTGACAACATTTGTTATGAATAAATAAAGGAATAGCACTCTTTTGTTCTTTTCTTGCATGTACTTCAAGTGTATACTAATTCTTAATTATTTTAAATTTTTTTTTCTTTTCGGGTAAAAGGATTCGGGCAAATGGGTTCGGGCGAAGACGTTCGGGCAAAAAAATTCGGGAAACTGTCAATTCGGGGAAATATACATTCGGGCGTGTGGATTCGGGCGGGTGTTTTCGGGCGTTTGGGCGTAAACGTGGTTCAACGAGTTCCAACATAGCCGTCAATCTTTGTAGGATGAATTTCGTGCCAGAAAAAATAGAGGATGTGCCTCAGGTGAAAACGCGCGATCGTCATGTGACATAAGGCGAGATAGAAACATCTTTAAAAATTAGTAGAATGTATCCTACATTTAATATTTCATGAAGATTTGATTGCCGGGAATCATTGGATACCGCATAATTTGAGAATAAAGTACCCCTATCGATTGGTGTAAAGAAATGTTAAAGAAATTCAGCTGCGATAGTTCAAAGCGCGTAATAGATGACGAAAAAGAATTTAAAAAAGTTTTAAGTTTAAATATTTTGAACTTGATGCTTTTGAAATAAATTAATAAGTAAGAATCTTATACCTATGAATATGAGCTGGACACAAAACAGCAATCGATAGTAGGGCTATTCCAAGGCGAGTTAATCCAATAAAAGTTGTTCGCAACTCGGAGTAAATGGTCGTTTGCTCTTTCTAATAATCTGGTAATTTTGCAACTGTGCCACTAGAGAAAATTGAAGTAGTCAATTCTGAGTGGTGCACAACCATTTGTTTGCCAGAAGTTTTCGGAAAATTAAGGAAACCCAACCACCAAAGAAGAATCATCCATAACCAAGCCAATGCTAGCTGTCCCATATCATCTCACATAAGAGAGTTTTTGTGTACTCTAAAGATCGAATTAGTTATCCGCCTAGTAGTTCTTTTTAGCTCCTAACGATTTATTGTTGCTGCCGAACATCAAACATAAAATGCGAGGTCAACGTTTTTCAGCGCTTCAAGAAGCTGTTGAAGCTTTTAGATAGCTCGTTTTGGAGGTATGCACTTCTGAGTGGAAAAAATGTTTTGAAAATTGGTTCAAGCAAACTCAGAGGTGTATTGATTTCCAAGAAGAATATTCTAAATAAGAATAAAACTATTTTCATTATTATTTTACTGAGTTTTTATTATTGAGCAGAGAATATAAAGGCAACACTCGCATTTTTGCTTTCGCATTAAGATACAATTTAAAATGTTTTGCGCTGAAGGTTTGGCAATAAAAAAGGTTTATGTAGAGGAAAAATATTAAAATCATGTACGCTTCCACCGGCGCCGAATTTCAAATAAATTGAGTAACAGGATTTCGTGCAATCGAAATAACAAATACAATACAATTTTTCGTCTTTATTTGCAAATTCTTAATACCGAATGTAAGCGATCTCAGTAATAAATTGCTCATTAATTTTAATAAAAATGTGATAAGTAATTCTTTCTTCTGTTTTACATTTAACAAAACTAGAATATATTAGATATAATATTACGGTAACTGTCTCTGCTTCGGGCTACGTCAACCAACTGCCCAATAGTCCTTAATCCTGTCCACTCTGCTGCTTTCGAATTTCTCGTTTGCCATCGATTTTACCTTGCACAATCAATTGCAATAACTCATATTTAGGATCACGCTTAAAATAACCAAATATGCGGTTTTGTGGCGCTTTATCATTAATAACCGCTCTCTATCCGTTCTAAGTTTCATTAAGACTTCTTTGTTACTAACTTTGTCTGTCCACGATATTTTCATGTTAGGCATGGACCCCTTCCACACCGTACAACAAAACATACCAAACGTAACATTTAAGGTACCGCAGACGTAATTTCATGTTCAAGCTTTTATTGGAAAGAATTTTCCTGCAATTGAAGACAGCTTTCCTCGCTGCTACAATCCGACAGCCAATTTATCTGCCATATGACCATGTTTCGCTAAGCCAACATCCTAGGTATTTAAATCGGGATACTCTTTGGATCGGATTGTCATATACATAAGAGTTTCAATTGGTGATTTGTTGAGAGTTTATAGAAATAACCATGAATTTGATTTTTTCGGTATTAAGTTATATACTTAGGCCGTATTGCAGACTTTTCCCGCCGACTTCTTTAAGGAGATATTGCAGGTCAGCCATATTGTGCTATCATCGGCAAATCGTATGTTATTTATTATTTCGCCGTTGACTTTTATTCCTTAGTTAAATGATGCCAAAGCTTCTTCAAATATATATTCCGAGTATAAATTGAAGAGCACAATACTATTAAGGTCACCTAAATCCAAAAAAGACTCCAGAATAGGAGCCAAAAATTAAAAAAAAACCTAAAATTAGTACTGGATTATCAAGCTGTGCTATAATTTATATGAATACTATTTCAAAGGAGGACTTCTTGCGACAGCAGTGGGAAAAATACTGCTCTGGGCCCAATCCTGTACATATTGTGTATTTTGGATATGCCTATAAATGTTTCAACGACGACCTCTACATTCGCTGGCGGCACCGTAATACTTTCTCTCCCGAGATGTCCACTACTTAGCAAACTACTTGCCACCAGTAGAAACCAGCAAAAATGTAAGGCAATTTCTTTTGTTTAATACTAATGGAATTGCCCACCATTCATATAAAAAAACATTTAATTCGCAAAAAGTGGCTCTGTCACTTGCATTTGAGCCCATCAGGGCCACTAACTGATTTGATGAAGGCACATCGAAGCTAGGAATGTGCGAATAGAGATAAAATCAGTCATCTGCACTGGGATAAAAACACCCAAAGAATACGTTTTTCTCAAAACCTCGCCGTGGTGGTTACTTTTGGACTACCGAAATGTATTTAGCGCATAAAAATACATCAGAAACTAGTCGCATATAATTTAAAAAATATGAAAATCCTGATTGCAATAAATTAGCCTCTCCTTGAATTTGAAAAGGTCGAGGCAAGGAGTACTAGGTGATTTGGTGGCTCCTAAAACACACAGGCTAAAGATCACATTGTATTTAACTACCTCTCCTTACTACCTCTCCAATTTTAACAAATCGCCTGCCTAAGACCCTGTATTTTCATAAGTATAAGTAAATACATGCACGCGTATAACAAAATATTTTCCACTGTGTGACTTGCACATCTATAATAGTATTATTTTTTACTCGTTGGTTTTTCGCTACTTCTTGCATCAATGCAATTTCTCCTCATACTTTGCCAAAGCTGTCATCCTGCCAACAAACAAAAGCCGTCAGCATGCGGCATACAGTTGCATGCCTTCTATGAACGAAAGTCGTGCAGTAGCCACCAGCGGCAGCAATAAAAACTTAAAAAAAGAGGAAAATTGTAAAGGAACAATCAGCGTTGAAATACTGTAAAATTCAATTTAAAATACATATGCAACCAACACATTTTCCACGCGCCATCTTTTGTATTTTTTCACACGCTCGTTGTTGTAAGTTATTCATTTTATTTAATCTGTTTATTTCCACTGTATGCATTTTCACACAGCATTGTCATCATGGCGCTGCTTTTTCACACGTTTGTCGCTCATGCAACTAATTGTGGTGCATGCCAGGCATGAAAATGGGAAACGACTTTATTTTATAATATTTTTTCACATACAGACATGCATACCTACATACATACATATATTTGAGATAAAACAGCAAAAATGTGCTTCCTCACTCTATCGATTCAAATTGTGCAACTCTTTTTGTATTTATTAAGTTTTAATTAACTGCGAATGTGCAGAAAATATTTTTGTTTTTCTCGATTTCATTTATACCCATGCCACCCGCATCGCTTCACGCCATTTCACATCACTCATACGCCACGTTTGACCTTAAACAAATTCCAATGGCACGGCCCAGCAGCTATACACTTTTGAGTTTTCATCAATGTTGGTTGTTCGTTTTTTTGCCTCAAATTTATTCATTGTAACTTTCGTTTGCAGCTAATTGAATGGATTATTGGCTTTCAGGCTAATTTTTTTATTCCTGCCGATGGAAAGTTTTGCACAAAAGTTAATTTAAAGGAGGCTTAATTAGCTTCGCTTTTCTCTCTGGTCATCAAGCGCACTATTAGAGAATGTATTGTAATTGAAATTTCCAGGCAATGGAGTGACGTTGTTACTTTCTTGAGACCTTGAGAAGTTCTCGATACCTTGGCAGCAAAGTGGGATTTTATATGCTGCCTTCTTCTTTTTCTATTGCGGCTTGTGTCGATATTGAAATCGTTATTCGGTTGCTATCTACCCTCGTTTGTAAAATTGATCGAGCTAGTCGCGCCAAGTGTCCTCCTGTACTTGAATATTGCGATCGCGGGGGCCCTTGCTGTCATTATCCACTCATAAGTGCATATCGGAGAGCCATTTCACTGGGAGACCATCATTTTTATTAGGGATTCCGGGATCCCGACATTTTTTAAGTCCCGAAAATTTTGGAATTCTTGATAAATAATTTGTAATTTGTTATAAAGCAAATGGAGGACAGAAAATGGGAAGCGACTGAGTACAGCCACTGACCTTGCTAAAATCTCAGTCATGACTCAGGGAAACAGTCCCGATACCATTGAGACCAAGTCATCGACGTATGCTACCATCTTAACCCCACACTTATTTAATATTTTTAGAACTTCATCAATAGCAACTAGCCAAAGTAGGACACCATCCTGCCGCGTCCATTTGCGCACTAGTCTAGTGACTTTTGCCAACGCACTAACTTCCCTGCAGCCAAGCAGGGACGAGATCGAGAGACAGCTAGGTTTTTCCACCTCTAGTCTGTCTAATGCAGTGAAAGATACTGTACTTAGTACACACAATGTTAGATGTCTTCGAGTAAGATATTTGAAAGCACAGATAAGCTCAGTGAAGGGCGTGAATTCTGGCACCACAAGTAACGTCTATCCATATCGGCTTGAATTTTAATGACATCCTGTTGAGTCTTGATCGCTGAGAAGATCCTAAGGTCATCAGCATAAAGCAAAAGTTTAGCAAATGAGAAACAACTTTTGATATCATTAATAAATAACACAAATAAGAGCGGTCCCAAAATACTTCCTTGCGGAACATCAGAGGTGGCAGCAAAGGCAGTATATCAAAATATATCAAATGTTAGAACACAACGCCTATTGCTCAAATAAGAATTTATCCATTGCAGAAGAGCAGAACGAAAGCCAAAGCAAGCAAATTTTTTAATTAAGACTCTATGAGAAACTTTGTCGAAGACTTTCGAAAAGTCAGTGTAAATACAGTCGACCTGGAAACCAGCCGAGAAATAATCAATGCAGTATGCACCAAAACCAGCCAGATTAGTTACTGTAGTTCTGTTGGCTAAAGATTTAACCGCAAAGCTCAGTTTAGTATTGACCACGTGATCAAAATTTTTGTAAAATTGTAGATAGCTTTGAAATAGGCCTATAATTTCTAACGCCATTTTTATTGCCACTCCTGAAGAAGAGTGTAATGGAAGAGCGCTTCCATGCGTCTGTTAAACTCCCCGACGATAAAGATTTGTTGAACATAATTATCTGGGGATATACCAAGGCTGCACAATTTTTTTAACAAACATCAGTTTGAGAGGAAGATTTCAGTTTAAGTAAAGCATTACTAATATCCTCAGGAGAAAGACAAAGACCTCCAAGGTTCAAGGTATAATCTATGTCAGAAGAAAAGATGCACAGAAGTCCAATTCCTTTATCAACAAAATTTTGGAACTTTACTTCATAAGTTGTAGAGATAGGCGTATGACCTTCAAATGGGCTCTTGAGATGTAGGCAGCTATTGCATCTGCATACACGGGTATTTTTTATAAATTGAAAAAAAAAGTAAATGCAAGTAAAAAATTTGAAGCTTGGCTATTGTGAATTAAACGGTAAGTATATTCTCATGTCAAAATAATTTAATTATCTTCTTTCCCATTTACTACTGCAGCTGTGATTGCAATTTTTATTTTAGTGTAATTAAATTTATTAAATTGCTTTAATTGCATGTCAAGTTAATGCATTGCATTAGTCAGCTTTAATTAATATTTATATAGCTAAGTGCTTAAGTTCAGTAAGTATCTACTTGAGTGGATATCAATACAGACATATGTATGTATGCGCGTAATTAAGCTAACAAAATTTTAACTCTAACTCTCCTCATAAGGGCGCTAATTTGTCTTATATCTTATGAGATTAGTTCCACTTATTACTCTTGCATTGCTCAAACCCTTATTTACTGAGCGCAAATCACACACACGCGAACTTACAAACACATATACATACATACATATATACATACATATATATATATAAGTACATATAACTTTTTCTTAATTTTGATGTTTCACTGAGATTCGAACCTAGAATAGTAGTCACCAATCCATTCGCCTACGGCGGCCACATGCATACTTTCGCAGAATTAAAGATGCACTCACTTAAACTTAACTTGACTTTGTTATCTGGTATTTATTGGCTTCGGCTGTCTTTACTACTCATTTTTGCAATACGAGTAGGGGGAATTAAATTTCGTGCTCTGCTTTCGTTATTGTTAATATTTTTTGGCCTACCTTTGTGTACGCTTCGTTTTTGGTAATATCGACTAAGCCCTTTTTTTGCATATTACTTTGACGTCGCTTTGAATTTTTTATGCAACTCATTTATTTTCGTAACAAAGCGTGGGTTTACGGCTGCCTTATGACCATTTTCGCTAATGAAAGGTGAGTCAATTTAAACCAGCTCGTTTTGTGCGTGAATTTCACTCGCGGTAAAATAAATTAATTTTTGCGAAATACATATTAGGGAATTTAAAATGTGAAAATAATAAAAAAAGATGCTGTGCAGAAACAGCGCAAAAAGGCTGGTGACCGGAGTAATGAGCAAATAATGAGTTGGAATGGCAAAAAGTTGAGGTTCTATATACCTTCTCAAAGATTCAAAAATTTCATTTTGAAAGAGATAATTTTTTTTGAAAATCACTTATATTGTTTGGTATAGTTCCCATTCAGTGCAATGCTGGTACTTAAAAAGCGAAGATTCGTCGATTTACTCAAAACAGTCACCTGCTTGGTGAATTTCCGCGTTAACCCTTCTGTGACATCCTACGTCACAACCCCTCTACTAACATCCTTGGTACAGTTGTACCGCTATGTATTTTATACCAAAAGTATGGTCTATAATTGATAAGGCGAGATCAATCACCTCCTGCCGTCTAGCTGTAACAAACGTAAGCTGTCTGCCTTTGTTGTGTATGTTTAGGCAAGATGAAGCGATAAACTCAAACAGCCGATAGCAACGCTCATTGCATTTTGCTGCTGCCCTAGATTGTATGCTGGGCATTAGCATTGAAGCAGAGAACAAAGCCCATATTGGGTCGCTCACAGAACCTCACGAAACTTATGGCCCTCCCAGGTTGTGGCGCTTCCAGGGCATCGTAAGGAAAAGAAGCAGATGCAATCACAAACCTCAGCCATCCGCTTCTACCCTTATAACACGCCTCAGCAGCTAACAGGTCTTGGCAGAGATGGTATGATACTCTAAGACCGGTCCTAGGTCTACTCGAACTCCTGCCATATAATACTGTGGCCCCTTTGAACGCGCTTAATGCCACAGAGGCGGCTCCTTAAGACCCAGGGCTCTTGTATTGTTGTTATGTGGGGTTTTGCTTCAAGACATTTTATTACTATTATTTTTTGTTATTATAAAAGTGAAATATTTTTGTCTTATTTTTGTGTAAGCCCACAAATCTTCTATCCGCATTGTAGTAACATTTAAATCGTTTCACAACATTCTCTCCTACATTTATCTGTTTCTGGTGGGTGAGGTAGGGTTCAAAATGCCTTCGCACTGACAGCGACCGTCGTCTATTGCGTTGTGTATGGTTACTAAAATTATTTCTCCTCCTCTCTTGAGGAGATTCTCTTCCCGGCACTACTTTCGGCATTTCTTCGGGAGAGCCCAAAACAGCGTTCATGAAGTGGACCAGTTCTATTCACTCACGTCGGGGTCCACCATATTTGTAGCCAGCTTCCTGCTATAGGCTCGCCTTCATCTGTGTCTCACACGGCTGGTATCAGATTGTTTACCTGCAACGGGAGTCCAAGTAGCACCTTCAGTGTTCCATGTTCGTCTCGAAAACGGTCACATAGGAAGGTAACATGCTATGCATCTTCGATCGTGTCGGAGCAGTGTGGGCAGTAGAAGCTGTCTGTCAGCTTAAAACGGTGGAGATACGACCGAAAGCATCCGTGTCCGCTGATAAACTGTGTTAGTAAAAATCATTGTCGCCGTGTTTCTTGATCACCCATGGTGCAACTTCCGGTATAAGTCTGTGCGTCCAGCGTCTTTTGTCTGATAGATACCATCTACGTTGCCATTCTTCTATGGACTGAGGACGTTCTGTAAATTTGTTCTCCTTTGATGGGCTCGCTCCTTGTTTGTCATAGAGATAACTCATTTCTCCTGCACTTATATCCATAGGGAGTTTTCCGGGGATAATGCAAATCGTCTCTTCAGAGACATGGAATATACTGTGTGGAGAGTGTGGAACCTCTGTATAGATACAATTGTTCATCTACAGTCACAATATTGTTGGCTTTATAAAGTCGACTAAAAATAAAATTCAGCATGTTGAAAATATTACTTATCTCAACAGCTCTGTCCGTTGATTCTCTCCGAGAACGTGTAGCACTGATGTCGAATCGAATAAAATGATTTATAATAAAATGAATGATAATCAAATCTGTGACGTGTCATGGGAGCTCGAACGACTCCTACTCTGGCGCTCAACGCAATGTTAAATGTGGTACACGTAGATATCGCAGGCAGAATTGCCGCTACACGTACCGCAATCAGACTGAGGGGCTGGAGCTATAAGCTCAACCACACTTATGGGCACTCAAGCATTCTTAGAAACTTTGAGTTCATCCCTCTGTCAACAGACCAGTGTATACCCTCGTTTAGTCCAACCGGAACATTCTCCACTCACATCCCGTCAAGGGAAGAGTGGACGGAGGGCTACACTTGGGGGCAGGGCCTGGTGAACATGTTCACGGATGGATCGAAGTTGGAAGGAGAGGTTGGCGGAGGAGTCTTTTGCGAAGGGCTCCCCATCAGACTAAAAATTCAGGTTACCGGACCACTGCAGTGTGTTCCAGGCAGAGGTAGCCGCAATCAAGGAGGCAGCTGATTGGCTGCTCAAATGCGTACTAACAGTCCAGGAAGTAAATATTTACTCCGACAGCCAAGCGGCAATAAGGGCCCTCGGTTCTATGACGGTGCATTCGGAATTGGTCAAGGAATGCTTGACCTCACTTTCGACTGCGTCCAAATTCCTTGACATCAGCCTCATCTGGGTTCCCGGTCACAGCGACATTGCGGGAAACTGTGAGGCGGATGAGCTGGCCAGACAAGGGACATGTGAGGTGATTTCCCCGCGGAGGGAGAAAATAGGGATCCCCCTGACTACCTGCGGGCTGCTCGTGGAAAGATGGGCATCGCGCCAACTCAGCGAGCGCTGAGCAAATACACAAACGTGTAAAGTCGCGAAATCCTCCAATCTAGTGGGTTCTCCCACAGGACACAATGCGCGAGGAATGCATGCTGTGAGACTTGGAATCACCTCGAGTCCTTTGTACTGGATGTATGGAGGATGAGGTGGAATCATCTCAGCACCTTCTCCTTAGCTGCCCTGCTCTGGCGGGTCTAAGATTCAGGCATCTTGGCTCTTACTTCATTGCCACGCCTGCTGATGTAGCTGCCGCTGACATTAAAAATCTGATGAGTTTCATCAGCAGCACAAAGCTGTTGACGCAAACATCCACCACCTCTCCCTGCTCTCTCCCTGCACCTCATCAGTCCTTCCCTTCACCTCACTTCGTTCACAATGGTATCACAAAGGACGAATCCTTCTTCGTCCAAGTGTGCTCACTCCCTGGGCAACCATACCAACCTAACCTAACCTAACCATGGGAGCTGCAAATATCGGAAACCAATCCGTTCCCCATAGCTTAGCGGTATGCTGGTAGTTGGATTTGTGTCACCTGCGGTGATCAGAAGTCCAAAGAAAGCATGGATTTCACTGACTGTAACAATTGTCCACTTCTGCAGCAGCGCGAGAGGTTTCGTTTGATTCATGGTTCTGAAAACCTCTTTGCTTTTCTATTTATCTCTCAGCCCATGATGTCGTCCACTTCTTCAGTAATTATCTGCTTGAAGATTTATATGCGAGAACCGTTATTTAGATGTTCTGATGGGTCTCTATGGTGATGAACTATGTTATGTGCCCGCATTTTCGTTGCAGCTGGTGGCTTCTTGCACCATTTTTTCTGCGAAGAAATCAGCTTTAGAAAATGTTTAATACTCAGGTTGTATGATTTAAAATTGAATGTCTTCCCCTTCAACTTATTCAACGTCTGCGTCTGTGCCACACTCCGAATTTCCACTTCTTCCTCATTTGAGACGCAATCAGAACCTTCAACTGAATCTAACTGAAGTGGTTCCACGAAACCATCTTTACTGTGCTCGTTCACTCGTTCATAAAATTCGTGATGTTATCATGTTGACCACTTTATTTTGTTGTGAACCCATCTTAGCACATAAATTAAGAATAAGGAAAAAATTTTGCGAATATCCGAAGTTTGCTGCGGCCAAAAGAATATAAGTAATAAAATACTTAGATTCCTAGAAATACACCAAATACGTACAAGGAGGCTAGCACAGCTAAACAAAATTCCTGTTTCACTCACCATATCTGATCGAAAAAAGAGCTGAATTTAGATTAAATGAAAGATAGTTAATAACTTTAGTAAAACACCAAAAAAATTAACGAAAACAAAGGAAGAAAGATGATACGAAACAACTACTCATACATTTTCCCTACTTTATTTATTTATTTATTAATCAAGCACGCAACCATGAGTTATTTTACTAGCATTTGAGCTTAATTCCAAAAAATTAAAAATACTTTACAAATAGAGGTGTTTTAGGGAGGTGTTTACAAATGCGATTGTGGTACAATTATACCAAGGATGGCAATGAAGGCAAACAAGTTTCATCACTTCATTCTATACGCCGACAGAAAACTTGACCACTTCAAAGAAAAGTGAAATGATGACTTAACAAGGCTAAGTTAGAATTAGTTGGTCACAAAACCGAAGACGTTCTAATAAGTGCTGGAAGGCGAACGACCTTTGAGCTGAACAGAAAGTCTAATCTACGGGAAGTCACCCAGCCATACCGGTAAGGCGCGCTGCGTGTAGCCTGCGCGTTTAGAACGGTGTCTGCTGCAATCTGGTAATAGTTAGAAAAATATGGTACTTCTCGACCTTTTGACAGATGAAATGTATCGGCCCACACCAGTACAAATACTCGTAGCAGCTCAACCACTGCTGACAATGGGCCGGTGGCAGCAGCGGCATTTCATTTTTAAATAAAAATGGTTAAGTTTCAAGGGCCGGTGTTGATTTTAAATAAAATACAATTTGTTTAAGAAATTATTGTCATTTCTCTTTATTATGATAATATTGGTAGGGCTCAATTACGTATCGAACAAAATATTGGCCAAATTAGGTGTGGTTCACATTCAACATCGGCCCTTGAAATTTAATCAGCCTTTACATACATGAGACATACATGAGACATTCATGAAGTTCCAACTCTGCAGATGCATAAATAATATAAAAAAATCGTTTTCAAATCCGAATTGGTACAGCTGTACCAAGAATGTCACAGAAGGGTCAACAATATTTATTGGCTTGGTATTTTGACATTAGAAGCAACATCAAGTATTTGAGCAAAATTTTTGAGTAGGAATAAGATTGAAATTAACAAGTTTGGCGACTTGTGATCCGAAAACTATGAACAATTTAGAAAATATTAAAAAAATATTAAAAACAAAATAAATAGTGTAAGATATCTAGAAAACTTAAATAATCAGTGATGCAGTTCGATTCTTCATACTCAAAATAGGGTGTAACCAACCAACCGCTCCAGCCATGTGCTTAAAAAATAAGAAATAAATATCAAAATATACATAATAACACAGTAATAAAACTTGAGTATATTTTATTACAAGTGCCGCTACCTACTATTTAAAAAGTCAATAAGTAAAACCAGCTCACACTTACAAGAGGCGACTAGCATATTTCAACATTCTTCACCGCAATCCTATAACTTAAGCGATGAACTTAAATTTGCATTTGCATTTACCTAAATTTAATGATAAAAAAATAGAAATTTTCCTCAAAAAACAAAACGATATTCACGCGTATTCTAAACTGCACGGCTGGAGGAAAATGTTAGCTTTTTAGCTGTTCATCCTGCAAGCAAACACAAAAAAAGCGTGATAACCAGAAAATCTATAGATGCTGCAACGTTGGCGAAGCTAACCGTAAAAACTTTGGTTATTAACTTTTGTTTTGTTTTTGGTTTTTGCTCTTCGCCGCCACAGGCTACAGACTGTTTTGCCCCACGCACGTAATACTAAAATCCTATGCGTGTGCGTAGCTTTTGTTACCTTGCGCATTTCACGCTAGCACACATCACTTTGTACTTCATTACAAATGTGGTTTTGCCGCTAATGGTAGTTTTATGATTATTACGGTTTTGTTATGGTTACGAGCGTAACAGTAAATATTTCACATATCACCTTATAAATATTAAGTTCATTGTTTGGATTTTTATTGCTTTTGTTATAAATTGGAGAGAGGGGAATGTAAAAAAATATGAAATTGGTATCTACATGTGTGTGTGTGTGTTCACGCCTTCCTGTTTATTAGCTGAAAAGTCGAAAATTTGTAGTGTTTTGCCATTGTTGCCCTTTTTTACTATAATTTTACAATTACAAATTTAGTAATTTTCTTGCGCACTTAGTTTAATTGGTTTTGCTATGAGATAGGCGTAAAAAGAGTAACTTGACGTGGCTTTAATTGATATCCTTCTAATAATAATTCTGAAAATTCTCAAGCTTTTTTGAGATTAAATTACTTTACGTGGGAAGGATGCGCGAACACAACAATTGCCTGTTAAATAAAAATTGCGAGCGCGTTCGGTGGTAACTTCACAAGTGATTTGTTTATTTCAGAATTCAAGTATTTATATTGTCTTAGCCTAACGGATTACGTTCAAATTTATGTAATTAGAGTAAATATGTATTGTTCTGTTACATTTATGTAATATAGGTGCTTATACATATATAGTGCTATTTTAAATTCATATACGAAAATTGAACAGTATTTTTAGAAAACAGTAAGCTTAATTTGAAACGTTACAAGAAATTATGGAATTTAACAAATTCTAATAATAATG
>JAYXIM010046376.1:0-38775 GCA_037575425.1 Anastrepha fraterculus
AGATTTTCTGCTATCGAAAAAAATGGATCAAAGAAGTTGCGCCAAATTTTGTGTAAAAATTGAATCTAGGGCTCAAAAATACTTAAAATCTTAGCAGTGACTTACGGTGAGAGTACTCTGCACATCAACAACCGATGAAAATCATGAGAAAGTGAAGAAAATTGTTATGGAGAATCGTCGAATCGCAATTAAAGAAGTTGCTGAGCATGTCGGCATATCCGTTGGCTCATGCCATGCAATATTTTCGGTAGTTTTAGGCATGAGATGTGTGCGTGGCGAAGTTCGTTCCAAAACTGGTAAATTTTGACCAAAACAACGTCGCATGAGCATCACTGTTTTCTTCGATTACCATGGCGTAGTGCATCAGAAATTCTTACCACAAGGTCGTATGGTAAATAAGGCGTATTACCTTGAGGTTATGCGCCGTTTGCGTTAAGCAATCCAAAAAAAAACCAGAATTATGGGGAAAAGTGCGTGAGGCGTAGTACATATAACAGAGGTGAAACTTTCAAGGCAGATAAAGAAAGAGGGAGAGACCCGAGAGAGAATGAGAGAGAGAGAGAGAGAAAGAAAATATATTTAAATAAATTCAAAACATTAGCAGAGAATACAAATAGACAAAATTTATAAAAAACAACGGAGAAGGGTCGACCGGTGTTGGTAAACGCCGGGCACAAACCGTGTCAACAACACACACTACTCCGAGCGTTTATTACCCGCACAAACGCAGCGATTCCAGGACCGCAGCAACGGCACAAATTACCGCAATGCAATAGCAATAAGTCCGACGCCGGAATGGATAGTACTTTATAGTACGCACAAGCGCGTCAAAAAGTAGGCAACAAAGAAAAAAAACGCCAAAAAAATGTAGACCAAAAAACGCCCCAAACAGTAGGCACCAAAGAAATATAACGTCAAAAAGTAGGCACCAAATATATATTTCCTACAAGTTTGCACCAACAAAGAAGCGCCAAAAAGTAGGCAGTGTTATTTCTCACTAGAAATTAGCAACCATGCTCTCTCCTTTTCCTCTACGTTATATCGTTTTTCTCTCTCGCAGAACGAAAATGCCCAAAACGTTGCATGGCCTTGAAATTTTACTCTCCATTCTCGCTCGTCCATCGACGCCTAAGCAGCTTCATTTCAAAAGTTCATGGATTTTGCGTTATGGTGATGCACCTGCTCACTCATTTTTGCTTATGAGAGACTATTTGGCCAAAAACAACACCATTATTATGCCTCGGCCACTGTATTCCCCAGATTTGGCCCACTGCGACTTTTTCCTGTTCCCTAGATAGAAGAGACCCATGAAAGGACGGCGCTTTGCGACGATTGAGGAGATAACTACCGAATGGCTGAGAGAGGTGAAGGAGATACCAAATATGCTTATTACAACTGCTTCGAGTGTATTGTATCTGGAATTGATGAATAAATAAATATTTTTTAAGAAAAATCAGAATTCACCTTATTTCTGGAACACATCTCGTATGCCCCTCTTTTCCCGTTTCTCTTCTCTGCTATTTTTGTACCTTCATAATTTCAAAATTATTTATATTTCATGCCCTACTGAGTTCTCTGATAACTTTATGCAAGAATGGCATTAATAAGTTCGAACACTGTAAAATATCTTTAGGTTTTGTGTTTGATAAAATATTTTTCCTAAGAGTCTGAATCCGTCAACAGTTATTCAAGATTTCCTTAAACTTATCTTCGAAAACAGTCAATATTTAAGTAGCACAGATCAAATTTTTAAACATTTTTATTCAAGGCTTTGAAGCTTAAACTTCTCTGTAATTTCAGGGAATTTTTTTGAGAAAAAAATCTTGTTTATAAAAATCTCGATTTTTTGAGCCACTTTCTAATCAGTGCAGCTCACGTACGCCATAAGATACATATAATATAATAATGAGTTCTATAATTTCGATGGAGAAAAAGTGCTTTTTTTGTAGAGGGATGCACTCTAATGTACAACCATATAAGTATGATATATTTCGCAAATGGCTATGAAAATAAAATGCAAAAGGCCGTAAATTCATAAATTCAAGCCACTGGAAATAATAAATGGAAACACTGCATTAAAAAGTCATATTATTAAACAAAATAGAAATGTAATCAGAGGTGCGTATAAAAGTTGCCAGATTAGCTTTTAGCTAATATATTTCCGTATAATACTTGAGTTCGTGTACTTACGCGCTACGGGAGTGGGAGAGCTTGAGCTTAGCCTTTTCTAATTCGAGTGCTTTTGTTTAATTTTAATGGAAAGTCTTGCAGGCGTACTTAATCAAAAGAGCACTGCAAAGAATGCGTACTTATAATCATTAGCTATTATCAAATGTTTGTTTTTGCTATATTCCTTACAAGGGTGCATTTCAGGTGCCATTTGTGGGTAAACGGATAAATTTTCTTGGAAATAATAAAGTTTATATTGACTTTTTAAATGTGCAATATATAATAGTGCGTTCGGAAAATGATTGGTTTTATATAAAACAAATCTGAATACACCAACGAAATACTAAATAACTCCAATTTTAGTCTACGGAAAAAGAAATCCAGATAGCAAAATATCATGGAAGCACAATATATGGGAGAGGAAGTAAAATACCAGACCTTTTTGGACCACAGTTGGATTCTCTTCGGTATCAATCTTAAGCCTGAGAAACCGATCCCATATAGAAACCCTAGAAGAACACACTGGCACATATTCCGTAACCCAGTCTAAACTTCAACACATAAATAAAACCATAGCGTCAAACTTAGATGAAAAAGTAGGAGCTTTCGAAGCTTCGTTGGCGAAAGAGCTTGAAGCTTCATGTCCTACCACATATTGCAAACAACCTATCCTACCTGGTGGAATGAAGATTTAAGTCAACTAATTAAGATGACAAGGGAAATCTTCAATATCTGCTACAAACACAAGTACTTCGAACCCTGCAAAGATTACCTTAGGGTATACAAGAAAGCAAGCAAAGAGGCTTGGACAGAGGCCTGGAGAGAGTTCTGTAGTTCCATCGAATCAGCCAAAGATACGGCCAGACTAGGTAAGTTTTTATCCAAAGAACACTCCTGCTCTTCCTTCTTGAAGAAAGATAACGGAGAATGGTCAAAATCCTCGGCCGACACACTAGAATCTATATACATATGTATATAAAAATGAAATGATGTTCGTTTGTACGCATTTTTTTGGGCCGATACGAGGCCAATTTTATTCGTTCTTTTTTCATGTTATAGGGATCAACTAGGGGAAGGTTTTTAGCAAAAATTTTTTTTTTTTAATATTTTCTTCATATAAAAAAAGAAAACATCAAAATATTGTACAAATTGTGTTTTTAGTGAAAATTCATTTTCTGTGTACAACTTTTTTTGAATAAATATACGAATTTTTCGTTATTGTGAAACGATTTGTGTCGTGTTGCTAAGTTGCAAATTTTTTTCGACGGAGAGTAAACATAAACACAGACGCTCTTTATGAAGAGAAATGCTTCAGTACACATACACGCACGCCGAACTACTGATTTCTGTTTTGTGTGCAGTTCATTTGTAAGAGCAACAAGTGTGTTGACCAAGGATAATAGATTTACCAAGGTTTGCCAGACAAGAAAACAGTTATTCTGCTCTCAGAGAATTTGACAGAAGTTGTTTTTGGGTTTACGTGAAACGAGATATACATTTTGTAAGAACAAAGGAAATGTTCAAACGGTTTGTTTACGAATACCGCACACCAGAGCACACCACTTTATACCTTTCCCCATGTGATGTGGCAGAAAAAATTTGTTTTTTCAGTTTTCTTTGGGTATTCACATCGATAAGATTACAATAGAATACATTGTTCCCGGATTGATACAAATTGAAAAAAATAGCATTACATTTTCGGAATGGCAGATTTAAATAAAGTTGGGGATTTATTTACCGAAGAGGATGAACACATGACTACACAAAATTCAGATAACTCCAACGATATGAGCGTGTTTGAAGACATGGGAATTCAGATCGATGAGGGCAATGTGATTGTTGTTTCAGACGAAAATTCAACGAACAACGAGTCAAAGACGGAAATTGTTCATCACGAAACGGCAACACAATCCGAAGTTCTCAATCGAGAACTGGAGTGTGAATACCATTATGATTGTAATGAACTAAACACATTTGTAACATCAAATATAACGAAATTGAATGACCAACAGCAACATGTTTATGATACAATCATGAATAATGTTAGCCATGGAACTGGTGGATTGTTTTTCTTGGATGTTCTTGGGGGAACAGGAAAGACCTTTTTGATTTCATTGATATGAGCAACAATTCCATCAGATAATAACGTTGCATTGGCACTCGCTTCTTCCGGAATGCGGCTACATTACTGGAAGGCGGTCGCACAGCACATTCTGCATTAAAGTTGCCTTTGAATATGCAAGTAAATGAAACACCAACATGTAATATTTCGAAAACATCTGGAATGGCAAAAGTTCTTAAAGTATGTAAGCTCATCGTATGGGACGAGTGTACTATGGCACACAAGAAACCATTGTAAGCACTTGATAGAACTTTGAAAGATCTACGAGGAAGCCGAACAGTCTTTGGAGGTGCCATGATTTTATTGGCTGGAGATTTCAGGCAAACCTTACCTGTGATCCCAAAATCTACGGCTGCAGATGAAATCAATGCATGCATAAAATCATCGTATTTATGGAGACATGTAAACACGCTTACACTTGCTACAGACGTACGTGTTCAACTACAGAACGATCCGTCAGCAGCTGAATTTTCACACTAATTACTGAAAATCGGAAATGGCCAAATGTCTGTCGATCCAACAGGAATGATTACATTGCCTAACAATTTCTGCACTTTTGCACAGTCTAAAGAGGCATTGATACAGAGTGTACTTCCAAACATAGTTCAACATTACAAAAACCATGATTGGCTCAGCGAAAGAGCAATTTTAACTGGGAAAAATAAGGGCATCAATGATATAAATGTAGTTATTTTGTATCAAATACCTGGTAACATAGTTGCATATAAGTAAGTCAATGGACACTATTACTGATCAAGATGATGTCGTAAATTATCCAACTGAATTTTTAAAGTCACTCGATTTGCCAGGCCTACCATCTCATAATTTACGATTCAAAATTGGAGCACTGATTATTATGCTGCGTGACATTAATGTGCCACGACTTTGCAACGGTACCAGACTCGCTGTGAAGAAGCTAATAGGTAACGTTATCGAAGCAACAATTTTGAAAGTTAAGTAGAAAGGAGAAGACGTTTTGATACCCTGAATTCCACTGATTCCGACGGATTTACCATTCGATTTCAAACGTTTGCAGTTCCCTATTCGCCTTGCCTTCGCTATGAGAATTAATAAGGCGCAAGGACAGTCTCTACAAATGTGCGGTATTAATTTAGGTAACCCAATTTTTTCTCATGGACAATTGTATGTAGCTTGCTCACGAGTAGTCAAACCATCGACATTATTCACGCGAAAGATGAAAAACCCCAAAACGTTTCTGATAATTTTAAGATTTAAAAGCAATATTTTCTATTTTTCATTTAAAGGCCTTCCATTTGCTTGGTATTGGATGGGGAAATCTATTGTATTATTTTACTGTCTTTTCGTTACCTTCTTCTTTACTTCAGAAAATGGTTTAATGAGCATAAAATTTTCCTGCCGTTTAATCCGACCGTTGCCTTAATTAATGGGCAAACTTACAGTAGCCCTCCATTTAGTGCAGGATTTTTTCTGACATAGGTTACTTAATTTGATTTTTTTTCTTTTGTTTGGCTTTTACAAAATGAAACAACAAAGGTCCCCTAATAGATGATGTTGGCAGCAGTTAACGGCTGACTGCTACCATCAATGGAAAAGCGCTAAAGTTAATGTGGCATTGCCATTTTTAGCGGCGCTAAATTATTTTTACAATTCGCTGCACCGATGCTAATGGTAGCAGCAGCTGTCCTTTCCTCATTATTTTTTAAGCTTTACAAAGTATCATTTTTGCATGGTAACTAAACTTGGGCTTAGTCAGGTGGTAAATATGATCGGAGATTACATATATTTGCGTATATTTAAGGTAAACGAAACACAAAACAAATTAGCCGATTGTGGCTAGTGTTTTTTCGGTATGCATTACATAGTAAATGTATCACAATGGACCTGCCGAAGGTCTAAGTGTGTCTCACGACAGGACATAAATAAAAAACAAAAAAATATTTTGTTGCGGATAGCAATATTTTCGTTTAACATCGATATTTTCTAGTAAGATAGGAATATAAAGGTTTCCTTTAATTATGCCGCTATCTCAAATTATTGGACTTGTTTGCACAACAGACATTTAATATCGTTCGCGCTCTGCCTTCAAAAAAACCATTCCATTTGATTTTCTTTTATCTTAGCTACAATTGCAAGTGAATAATAATTATTTGAATTACATTTGTTTAATACTTATATTTAATAGAGTGTATAGTAAAGGATTTTCCAATAAGAGGTGTTATTTTGATACTCAAAGAAAAATGATATTTTTTAATATAAATGATCGGATGTTTATTTCATTATAAAGAGGAAGGTATGCCGTTAATAGTGAATAATAACATCAGGTAAATGACCACCACGACCACGCTTACAGGATAATATCATTTTCATGAAATTTTTCATAACCGAATTGCAAAGTGGCTGCCCTATGTACTCAATAGCCTAACGAATTTCTTCTTTGAGGCCTCGACCCTGGGCTATTTGCGTAGACCTTCTCTTTCACGTGGCCCCAAAGAAAAAAGGCACAAGGTGTTAATCAAAAGATCTCGGTGGCCAATTGTGATAACCTCTTCGAGAGATAACACGGCCCGGAAACTTTTCCCGTAAAAGATCAATGTCTTCGTTGCTTGTGTGGCACGTAGCGCCGTCTTGTTGGTAATAAACGTTGTCCAGATCAATGCCATCCAATCCCGGCCATAAAAAATCGTTAATCATCTCTCGATAGCGCAATCCATTCACCGTAACTATTGCTCCAGCTTCATTTTCGAAAAAGTAAGGTCCAATGACTCCGCCGGACCATAAACCGCACCAACCAGTCACACGTTGAGGATGAAGAGGCTTTTCAACAATAACTCTAAGATTTTCTGAGCCCCAGATCCGACAACTTTGCTTGTTGGCGAAGCCACCGAGGTAGAAATGGGCCTCATCACTCAATTTATCGTTCCATTGTTATTAACGGCGTAGTTTGTACTTGACAAATATCAACAAAAACCCTTTAGTAGAAGTAGTAGTAATGTAGTTGCTTTTAGTATTTGTCGAATATAAGCTCAGTTCCATGAGTGAATAAAATATTTAGTCTCAGGTAATTGAACTTCCACAAAATGTTATACATTTTAGAAACACTACAACTAACTTCTAATGACTTGGTATTATGGCATTCGTAAATTATGATGGCAAATATGTATAAAGATTTTTTTATTGGGCTATCATTGTAATTTGCCTAAGCCATAATGGCAGGATATTTCCACTTTCTTCTGAACTTCCTATTCCTTTTATATAATAAGCCACACAAAGGCGATATGCATAAATAGTTACGGCACAGCTCATCACGCGCCCGATAAAGCGGAAATTTTCTGGAGTGATGAGTGCACAGTAGAGATTCCATTACTAGCGATAATTGGTGATCCCGAAATTTCGGGATATTTTTTATTATTATTTTGGATCGCGAAATTTTGGCATCCATCTAAGGACTCATTTTGTTATATAATCTTCATAAAATCGGTCAAAATTTATACAGTTTAAGGATTTGTATGAACATTAGAAGCATACAGGGTGCACCATCTTGTATGTCGGTGTGAAAACATTGAATAGCTTTGAAAAAAAGCAACTGATTTGTATAAGTGAGGTATTGTTATTTGGTTTGGTTATTTACAATTTCTTAAAGTTATTTTTTTAATACAATATCAATCAAGTGCCACCTTTATTAAAAATCACAAACTGCGATCTTTTTTCTGCGTTTGTCATCACCTTGTCAAGCATTTCGGGTTTTATAGCGTCGATTTCGCGATCTTTCGATGTAAAGGGATCCATGGTTGAAATTGTACTGAATTGAATTGACGTATCGAAAACATATATGTTGAAGTCGATCGGTTATTAAATGACAAAGTTATTGAGCGTTTTCGTACCGACATAAAAGATGGCGCACCCTGTATTAATTTATAAGCACAGCCCATGAAAATATATAGCACAACAACATTTTAGCCAGTTTTTGACAATATTATTTTTTGAGGTTTGCTATTTTTTTTTCATAAAAATATAAATCATTGTTTAAGAAAAAATATATAAACCCAAGCTTCAAACTGTAACTAAATATAAGAAAAATTCCACAAGCTCTTTACAACAATTCCAGGGGTTTTAAATACAATTTCTAAAAACATTTTTCGTGTTAAGCCTTATAGCCCATTAAATTTGGTATGAAAACGTACAATTTTGAAGTATGAACCAGATTTTTTGCTTATAATTTTTTTTTGTGTTTTTGGCGATGTTATAAATTTTTTCTCATTTAACGAATGCTTGACATTGTTTTTTATATGGTATATTTTTTATATACGTATACTTCTATATGCATTTAAATGTGTGCACGTTCATATTGAGGGGGGTTTTTTTAACATCTTGCTTTTTATTATTGTTAATTTTTTTACTGCTTCCTACGTTATGGAAAAAACTCGCCTTTATTTGTATTCATATTATAATTTCACGCCTTAAGCGCATAAAAGAGGCAATTCATGTTCTTGCGTATTTTTGTATACACCCTGTGCACTGGGCCACGGGGCGTATGAGTGACTTAATTTAATGTTAATATTTTCACTTTCGCTAAAAAGCATATTTTCCCCAGTTTTAGTATTTCATTTTATATTTTATAAGCAATTTTGCAAACAGAAAGTTGATATTTGTTTTGCGAAGTGTCTGCATAGCAAATAAATCACGCAAGTCAGCTCATGGGCAACTCAAACAGAAAAGGGTGAGTGGTTTTTTTTAACATTTTGTTGTTGCTTGCTTGCAAAATCGACAGAATCCACTTACATTTGAAATGATAGGAGGAATGTGTTTTCCTGACATACTTACAGTTAAAGGTAGAAATGTTAAGCTTATAGACTTATAATATTTTGCGTGATATAGCAAATAAAGCATTTTTTTTTTCTACCAGCCTAATAGAAGCCAACAAGTTACGCATAGCTAAAGTTAAGTTGAGTTGGATAGTAGTAATACAAAGAAGTCATTTTGAGGTCATAAATGTATGTACATTCATGCGTATTATTAAAGCACTTCGATTTTTTCCTAAGAGACGGCACACACTAGAATTTTCAGGTTCTTAAAAACGTTTTCGCACCTAAATTTTTGAGGAAATATTAAAAGATTCTTGGAAAATTGAATTGGCTTCAGAAGTTGAAACTGTAGCCAAGAGTTCAGAGTTGATGTTCACAGGTAACACCGTTTACTTACAGTCTTCTCTTCGTAATACTTTGAAGAGGACCCAAATTTTGGCCGAAAAATAACCTCAAGCGAGAATAAGCAACACATTCCTAATTGCGAGTATTCTAACACAAACGAAGCTCAACTGGTGGAAATGCATATACAAAAATTTACTGCTTGGTTTTAGAATTGGCAAGGTCCTTGGCTCGCACTTCTTCGAAAACGAAGTTGGTAAGAGCAGCACCGTCAGCGACTGATGGTAACTAACTTTTTTTAGTTACGAGCTACATAACTAGCTCCGCAATGGATATTTAGCACACACGTATTGTAGGAAGGATTATCTTTCGCGTGGATGACGTAAATATTCCAGCCAGATCGCACGATTTAGTATAGATTGGTAAGTTGTATAGATATAAATACCACAAGTCTGATAAATATTACTAGGGCTCTCATCTTGCCGAAAATCGACTATGGTTTGCCAATAAGCTACTGCACTGCGCCAAAAGTAATCTAAAGCTAATTTTTCCAACAAGCATTCGAGTGTTTCCAACATCTCCGATAACCAACATCTCCGATAACTTACACATAACAGAATAAGCCGGAATGAGGCTCATCCCACAACTTTTCTATTGCAACAATAAAATTCTACAAGACGCCACCTCATCACTATTTGCTGCAAGTAAAGTTCTCAATCTCAGGTCCACTATACTAAGAGCACTGGAATATGATAATAAACTGGAAATATTCTCACGGCCCCAATTAAGGCCCCCAATTAGCTAACCGCTTTAACATTTTAGGAAGTACTTAGTGCTTTTTGGTATAGCATCATTTCCTAAATCCAACACCAGTTCATTATACCAGCGTAAGTTTGAAGCGTACTCCGCACCTTTTAGACCTGAATGGCATTTCCCATTTCTACACTGATGGTTCAAAAACTCAGGGCCACACCACGTTTGCAGTACTGCATGCTGATGGCGAAACAATAACGAAGGGCCAACTACCTCACTACTCCTCCGTGTACATAGCAGAAGCTGTAATATTATAAAATGCCACAACAGTTGCTTCAAAAACTAATGACAAAACAATCATTCATGCGAATAGCGAATCCACAATGTCTGCTATCATGAGCATAACAAACATATCATCCCTTATTTCAAGTACACGGGCAATCGAGTATCAAAATACAGTCAAGGGCTTGCCAACCAAAAAGCTAAGGCTGCAGCAATGGAACCGTTGCATAACTTTGGTTGTATGGTGAGGAAGGGCATCTATGATTTTGAAGCGGAAAAAACTACGGCAACACCTGCAAACAGTGCAACACATTATACAAGCTTACATACAACAGGTAATAAGCCTAACTATCCAGCCATATACCGCACCAAGAACATCACTGCCTTCATCCGAATTTGCATTGGACACACAATCAGTACACACCAGAGACCTGCACCGGTTGAGTGTAAAACATTCATATGCTTCGCTTGAACAAAAAAACAGGCCTTTGCGTTCAAACGAGCGAACTTGTTCAAATAAGTTATTGTCATTGTTTATTTCAGCTCAATCAAATGATGTGCTGCGTTTTAGCTCTCCGTTGTTATCACCAATCGTCTTCATAGCAGCCGTTTCGGGTATTTGCTCGTTCGGCTGTACATTCATTTTTTTGAGCAAGAATAGGAGGGCTGTAGAGCCAAATGAGCCGGTTCGAACTCGTATGATCCCACATGAGTTTTTGCATGTAACGATAGCAAAGTAAAAGCAAAATTTTAAAGCAAAAACACTATATTTTCATACTTGTTTTTTTTTCTTAAAACTTATAATAATCGTTTGACATTATTTTACAACGGCTGAAACCAACTAATCCTTTCAAATACGAAACGCAATTTACAGCGTACATTGTACGCCAACGCTCGTTTGCTCGAACAAGTGCTATTTGCGATAATGACAATTACTTCTTTGAACAAGTTTGATCGTTTGAACGCAAAGGCCGATGCTAATTTCATTCAATGCTGCTTTTTGTTCAATGATTAGATTTGAGCCGAAGACATTGGATCATACGTGTTGACTGAGCTGAACTACGCGTTCGCCTGCATGAGCTGACTGCACTTGACCAAATATTTTGGTTAAATTGAGTGAATGTGAGCAAGAAATTTAGCGTATGAATAACTCAAGAAAACAGTGAGCCATGCAGGTCTCTGGTACACACTCGCACATTTTAAATGGTGAGAGGCCACCTCCCTGCTCATACTGCACCCTGTCAACATTAACAGTCACACATCTTCGGAAATACTAAAGACTCCTTCCCAGGAAAACATTGTAAAAATCACAGATTACTTAATCAAAGCGGATCTAAGAAAATTGATTTAAACCAAAAGTCTCTTTACTTACCTCTTTACACATTACTTAATTTCTTTATTAATTCATGTGGCGATAGTGCTTACTAATCTTTTACCAGAAACTTGATTGTCTCATAACTTAACTTTTCTAGTCAAAAAGTAATCTTATGGAAGCAGTAAACCAAAAGCCCTGGCAGCTAGCGCTCCTCTTTTGTAAAATAATACTTTATTTTTATTTGGCGTATATTAAATTAATAGTAGGTATAGATACCTAATCAGCCAAAATTGCCCGATGCTCTCAAAGTCAACATAGGTCAGAGCAATGCTTAAATTTAGCGAAGTCATGGAAAATTATGCCTTAGGAATTCGTGTCTGCGTGCAAAACCGGAACATTTAAACGATGTCACATTTCATCGGTGGTGGCAGACATGAGATTTTCAAAATAAAAACAAAATTATGTCTTCGGTTTTTTTGGCAGCACCAAAATTTAATGTTCTATGAAACTGCGTACTCCAAAGTTATCTAAAAACTCTGAATAAAAAGTTAACATTTTTATGAGTTTGAAACTTTGCGTTGTACAGTTATTGTTGTAGTATCAACCATACTTTTATCAAAAACATAAAGAAAATTAAGTAAAGATAACTGAGCAATCAAATAGTGCACTCTAGGTCATGACAACACTGTCTTTATAATTCTTCTTCTTAGCACACTAATTGATTACTAGCATTTTCCTTGAAAGCGGGCTTACTAAGAAGGGAACATGCACTACTTTAACCGGTATCTGATATATTCCTACATTCCTTATATACAAATTTATTTTGGCAATATGTTTGTGGGATGCACATCTCTCCTGGAGTATTGCGTTAAAGGCATTTTCTATTTTTTACTAAATTTTATTCCTTTAATGGGCTGCTAAGTTTTACTTGAAGGGTTCTCAATGGAATTGAAATCCGGTGATGGAGAAATCTTTTGCGTAATGTGAAAATAAATTTTCTTATCTATGCCAAATTTGAATCCAACTCTAATTGGTGCTACTTCTTTGTACATGAGTTATAAAGTATGAGTTATACAGCAATATATGAAACTCCGATTATAGCGGTACTTGTTCTGTATATAATAAATAACTTTTCCAGAAGAAAAAGAAATGTTAGAAATCATTTTTAATTTTTTATAAAGAAAATCTATACAGAGAACCCTGCCGTAGCTTGGAGTGCTAAATACTTTACCATCTCTGAATGTATAAAAACAGCCCGCATCAAAATAATGTGTACCCCACATATTGACAAGTTTAATGCATTAATTAATTTTTTTTAATATTTAATAAGATCACAGTTGATGCTACAATAGAAACCATTAAATGCGAAGTTTCAAACTTTGTACAAAATTCATGACACTTCGGCAAACTTTCTGCAATTTTTTAGTTGGAGTCTACCTTTTTTTTCGAGGGGTCACCGGAAATGACGTGACAATGGAATAGTTTTAATGTTTTTTTTTGTACATTTCAAAAATTATTCTTCAAATATGTATATATAAGACAGAAAAAAACTAGGGTCTGTCAGACTCACGCACGGTAGAAGTGAAACTTCTAAGTTGGTTGTTCCATGCATGGGAGCCCCGGTTTAGATCTCTCCTCTCTCTCTCGTGTTCAAATTCAGGTTTTCATATTTTTATTTTTCTGAAATGGGTTAAATTCATATGCACATTTTTTCTAAACGCTGACATAAATTTGTACTATTTATTTTTGTGCTATTATATTTTGGCAAACGCACTCATTGTATCGCTTCGTCTCCTCCATACCTACCGTCTATTTACTTCACAGCAGGTTCTTATTGCTTTCCCGCTTACACACATTCAATCGGCGCTTTATCTGATACTTACACACAGCACTCATTTGCATGGGCTATGGCTATTTTATAATACCCGTTGTCGGTTGTCGATTGTCGGTTGCCTGCATGTCACCAGTCTACTTCAATGCTTACTTGTGTGCTATATACATTTCAGTTCATATTATTTCGAAATTATTCGCTGGATGCCTGCCTGAAATATGTCATTTTTGAAATTCACTGGCAATTCATTTGAAATTGGCATAAATCAAAAGGTAATTTTTAGATTGAATGAAAAACTTAGGAGCAAAGTTTGGCAATCCGATTTTCTCAGCTTAATCGTTTGGTTGTGCGATTGCACCACTTTTGACTTTATACTTAATTTTTTTTTGCTGTGTTAAACAACTGTTCCGAATCCCAGCGGAAGTAAAATATTTCGCTTTGCATAAAACCTAATCATATAAATTAATATGAATATGCACACATGCACAGATTTTCAGCAAATGGTACGCAATTTAAAACTAGAAATATTTGAAAATATTAACTTGGTGTTGTATGAAAGATACAAGTCATATTCTGCGTGCGCTGCTGCGATTAAAATTATTTCTTGTTGAATTGCTCGAAATTGCTTTTTGTACACAAAGTTGGCCCTGCTTCTAATGAAAATGGAAGCAACACAAAAAGTGTATCTCTCACATTGTAAATGCAAACATTTCTTCAATTTTTGCAGACTCATGGAATAAATAAAAAATTCATTCTGTACACAAATATTTATAATTGAACCCATTTTAATGGTAGGGAAACGAAGTTTTAATTTTAGAATATTTTGTTCACATGGTAGATACCAGACACAAGCTAAGGCTGAGTAGGAAGTAAAATTAAGATATTTTGTTTTCTGTGAACCAATGGAAGTATAGCTTGAAAATAAAATAATAATGGCTGACAAGAAGAAAAGTTAAGGCTTTTCAGCGGAATTATAAAATCTATTATATTTGAAAACTTCCGCCTCGCAAAAATATTAAGATTTACCTGAGCTGAACCCTTTCAAAAATACCTTAAAGAATAAAAAAAATGTTTTTAAAAATATCTCAGATGATGACAGAGCTTAAGCTTAAAGGTTCGGCATAAAATATTTAACAGTTTTATCACCATCAATAGCACTACAGTCTTGTTCAAACCATTGCTTCCACAACTACGGTTCCCCACTGCGATCGGCTGTGCCACCATCAATGCAGCGTTTGTTTGGTCTCCCTCGATCTCTCCGTTCAACCACTTGCCTATGGAACGCTATACTGGCAGCTCTCCAATTGGTCATTCTGTCGTGTGCCCCAGCCAACTGAGTCAATGACTTTTTGTAAAGCGTATTGCGTTTCCATTTTGAATAAATGCATCAAGTTTCGATCTTATTCCGTCATCTTGGCAAAAGGGTCTATTAATTTTTAGTATCTTTCATTTTAAATCTCACTATTTGGTCGATGTCTGCTGTTTTAAGTACCCATACCTTGCTGCTGTTTGTTAGTATGGGTCGTACAAGCCCATTATCTTTTGACGGCGGCCGCCGTAGCCGAATGGGTTTGTGCGTGACTACCATTCGGAGTTCACAGAGAGAACTTAGGTTCGAATTTCGGTGAAATACGAAAATAACGAAAACATTTTTTCTAATAGCGGTCGCCCCTCGACATGTAATGGCAAACCTCCGAGTGTATTTCTACCATGAAAAAGCTCCTCATAAAACTATTGCCGTTCGGAGTCGGCTTGAAACTGTAGGCCCCTCTATTTGTGGAACACCATCAAGACACACACCATAAATAGAAGGAGGAGCTCGGCCAAACACCCGAAAAAGGGTGTATGGGCCATATAAAACACCCGAAAAGTATATACATATATAATATATGTATATACATCTTTTGAGCCTTTGATAGCAATCGAGACTTGAATACTTTTATTGCCCGGAAAGTGTTGGAATTACTACTGATTAAGAAACTTAAGTATTTAAATTTGTGAACCCAATGAATGCATTCACCATCGATTTCAATGTGTGCATCATCACTCGATTTCTTTGCGGAGTGCATATATTACGTTTTCTCTGTGATTAGACATAGAACCACTTCTAAAACTAAATTTTTCAATAGCTTATATATTTTCTTAAGTTCTTGTTCATTTTGCGCAACCTCGTCAACGACATAATGGCTAAAGCTTGCGAACTGTAGTGAAAAACCGAATTGCCATATTTTAGTTTGCGTACTACCTCATGTAGTAATAGATTAAAAGTTGTCGTTGATAGTGAGTCGCCTTGTTTTACACCTAATGAAATGCTGAATTCGTTGGTATCATCTGCATTTCTCATAACCCTCGCAATGGTGTTTGAGAGCGTCATCTGGATTAGTTTTATCATTTTTAGCGGTTTACCTTGTTTAAACATTATATCGTTCAGACGGTTTCTATTAATGCTATCGCAATCTTGCTTGAAATCAATGAACAGACAATGCAAGTTCAGTTCGAATTCTCTGTGTTTCTCTAGTATTTGCATTGGTGTGAAACCTGAGCCTGTTGTGGATCTACCCTGGTGAAAACCCCACTGGTAGTCATCTGAATTTTCTCTGTACATACGCCCCAATTTTCGTTAAGTATGTTTGTATATTTTTATCAACAGGATAAAAATAATGAGATATTTAGTGGTACTTTCAAATTGGTCCTGCTCAAGTAAATTTTAATATTTTTTCGAAATATTTGGGTGAAAACCTTAGAACTTTATCTTAGTTTTATAATTCCAGCGGAAAAACACTTTTTTGCACCCGACCTCATACACATACCAACTTGATCAATAAGTTCCCTAAACAACCGCCGTGTGACGCCCTAAGTCAGCTGATTTGTGTTGTTTTTTTTGTTTTTCATAAAGAGTGATGCACCCGAACTCATACACTTATAAAACCTATAAGAACTCCATGAAAATTCGTTAAGTACTCTTGGTGATTGACGTTTTGAAATACATTTTTTTGGCAATCTCCAAGTTCACTTGCAAGCCACTTGCACCTTCTCGTAGGGTCCTTTGGATGCACATTTGTCAAATCTGGACCTCTACCACGGCTATCACCGCTGATTTTTCCCTTTGGAAGTCAAGTGCGCTTTCTTATTTAAGCACTTCGCAATATGCTCATAACATTTCCATATCCAAAACATAATTACACGAGTCTGTTATTTTGAAAAACGAGTAGTTTCATCATAATTGTGAGCTCCTCGAACAGGCACTTTCCTCAAGTAATTCCGCTCTTGTTTCGCCTAATACAACGTATAATACCGGCCCAAATTCTCAGCGAAAAAGAATCGTAACCTCTCTTCTACATTTTCATTATGTTAAAAAAAAGCTCTGTGAAAAAAAAGATTTTAAGTGGAGACTGCGATCTTCGCTGCTGAAAGATACCCGTCTTTCCGAATTTTTTGCCATCTCGGTCTTAACATCAGCTGCCATTTCTTATTCGTAGTTTGACTACCTGCTTTTCATTTTACCGCCCCATTTTCAAGCACAAAAACAGCGATCCGATTTGCTTGATGCCACTTTGAAAATCAAAGTGTCCACCTGAAAAAAACATGACAAAGTCTAAACAGAAATTTTACAGATATTAAGGCACATTTACTTGAACGTGCAGATGTGGGGTAACACGACCCTAAGTGTGATGATTTTATGGAACACTTTCGAACGATTTGTTAATCGCCTCTACTTTCTTTTACGCAATGCCGAACTCATCCCACATTTTTAAGCTCCAATTGCGATTAACTCCCCAGCGTCTCCTGGTGTCTCAATTTTTAAAACTGATATGTACTTTTCATGTACATAGGTAACGTTTATTCTGAATTTAAAATAAACAGATAAGGATTTGAAAAATGTTTGATCCGAGCACCATATAGCGAAGCTCTTTCTAGAAAAGTACCTCTTTACCTGTTCACAATAAGCCAATATAAGTCAATAAGGATACATCATTGACAACAAATAAGTATTACTTTTCTAATTTGAAGCTGCTTAAGTCTAAACTATTATCTCCCGACCAAATATTAAGGATATACAAAACCTTGATCCTTAGGCAAAAACGAAACTGTGATAAGATTTGTGAAAGTTCAAAGGATAAAATGGCTCGGACACATGTTCAGAATGCCCAAGGAGAGAACAACTCAAAAAGCAATTTAATTACGCCCTCTTGGAGGCCGAAGAAGAGGACGCCCCAAAAAGAGATGGCTCGAAGAGGTGGATGTTGACCTTGAAAAGCTAAACGTGCGGCAGTGGAAGGAGGTAGCCTTAGATTGAAACAGATGGTGCGAGGTTGTGAATGAAGCAATGGTTCAAGAAGTTATGATAGAAGAAGAAGTTATGATTATAAGCCGAATTGGATC
Source organism: Anastrepha fraterculus (assembly GCA_037575425.1). Lineage (NCBI taxonomy): Eukaryota > Metazoa > Arthropoda > Insecta > Diptera > Tephritidae > Anastrepha > Anastrepha fraterculus. The sequence continues at coordinate 17,982 of JAYXIM010046376.1, forward strand.
ATGAACTGGATTTCGAGATATAGAAGTATGTCGATGCCAAGGCCACCTGTAGAGTAATATTTTCAGAACAAAACAAAAAATAGCCTATAATCTGCTCATGTGATTTTTTTACCTACCAGAGAAAGCTTTGTCGAATTCGTCTCAACCGCTTCCGCGACTAGCAGATACTAACAAACTGACAAGTTTTCAGAAAGGGTTTAACTTCCATTTTTTTGCTAATATTATCCATATACCTACATAACGGTCCTTCGATTTTATGGTACTCACATAGTATGGATGTAGTACGTAATTAAATTTTTTATGAATTTAATAATGCCTCAATGTAAAGCAGGCACATTTGAAGCCATTTTGGATGATAAATAAAATAGGGCTCCGGGGGAATTAAAGTTTTTGTGTTACCAATTTGAACAAACCCGATTTTATGCGGCTCAACTTTATGTATGTGTGTTTGTGTATGTAGGTAACTTTGTGTACATATACAGGTTGTTACGAAAATGCTAAATATTTGAGCAGGTAAGAGTTTGAACCAAAAGAAGCGGAAAAGTCTTAATAAATAAATAAACAAATAACTAAATATAATTTTTTTAGCTGCTTTGTTGCTTGCCTATTTTTATTGCTTCTTGTTTAACTGTATTTTCTTGCCATAGTGTGCTGATGTTTTGTAAATGTTGCATTCGAAGAAAATTAATCGTTTCAAACTTTGTACAGGGAGACTCTGAAGAACCATAGAGGGTAGCAGACATATCAACCAAAAAACAAGAATGTAGCGCTATTCGAGTCTTTTATTCGCCAAACGAAATATAATTTGAAATTCAACCAAACGAAAATGAAAAAATCTTAATCTAAATCTTTTAGACTGCTTCCTTTAGCTCATCGGCCAAGGACGTTGTTCTAGCATGACCGTGCTGCAGCTCACTTTTCAATTGCCGTTTGAGAGTATTTACACCAAACATTTCCCAGATGATGTGTAAGAACAGCCAGACCTGCACAAGGTGGCGCAAAATTAATCATCCAATTTTGTTTTTGAACATATTTTTTACTTAATAAAAAAATATTATTTTGAGTGATGGGAATCTTTATTTTGACCATTACGGGGTCCCATACTTGTATGTTTATATACTGCAGCTGTTTAGTCCAAAAGTGTTAAATATGATTCTCATACGATGCCAAATGTAAAAATTATAAAACTTCCAATACGATGATTAATTTTGTGCCACCTTCTATTGTGTTCTGCGAAATTGCCTTATTTAAGCCCTTTCGACTTTTTCTTTTTTTTAGGAGTATTTGACAACATGAGTCTATGGAAGTCCTGTGAATAGGTTTGAATAACTGCTGCTATTAGTTAATAAAAAATACCAGCCTATCCTTTACATTCTTTTTAACACCCTGTATACTGTACTGTATGCATAAAAGATGAAGCAAAAATAAAGCTACAAAATTGGGTATGAGTTATTAAATTAGGCATTTGTCATAATACGAACAATTCCCACTGAATATTCCATTCAGAAAAACAAAAAATAAATAAAAACAAAAACAACAGGCGAATGTAACGCCACAGAAAGGGTCATAAGAGCTTCACATTGGGAATTGAAAGGACCCCATTGTGAGCATAAACAAAGGAATCAAATAATGACTTGCAAATGCAATTTAAAAAATAATGATCTTTTGCATTTTTTATATGTTTTCATTTTAATGATATTTGTTTCTACTCGAAGCATGAATTTTTAAAAGCAAAGAAAAGGCACCGGCATACCGTATTGGCTAAAATTGAAGCATTAGTAAATTTTTAGTACAATACTTATGTAGCTAATATTTAAACGTAATGGGGCTTATTCAATTACAATGCGAAAAATAAAAAATAATAGCAATAATAATAAAACTCGTAATAAGTGCGTTCTACTTTTCCGTGAACGGTTGAATTTCTGATTGTGTTGCTACTTAGTAATTCTGTTTTATTTGGGGTGTGTTTGAAGCGTGCCAAATGGTGTGGGAAATTTAAATTTTTTTTAATTTTCAGGTTATTGCTTCGCAAACTTTTGAGTCATCTTTTTTTAAGAAATTCTTATCTCCAAACTTATTGGTCCTAGAGGAAAATTTTGGTAAAACGAATTGTAGTGAATGCATTAGAGTTTAATAAAATATTATTTAAAAATAGCTAAACTTAATTCTTATAAAAAATTTCGAAAAATTTATTTTTGTCGTTACTTTTTTTATTCCGAAGAAATAATTAAAACATCTACAAAAATATATACAGCCGAGCAGGCTGAAGAATCATTTCTACGAAACACAGTTGGCACACGAGCAACTGATTCTCAATTGATATTTTTATTATTAAAACAAAACAAATCATTTTTCCAGACATACTCGACGCGCTTTATTTTTTCACTAGTTTCACGCCGTAGCCGAATGGGTTGGTGCGTGACTACCATTCGGAATTCACAGAGAGAACGTAGGTTCGAGTCTCGGTGAAAGACCACAATTTCATAAGAATAGGTTTTTTTCTAATAGCGGTCGCTCCTCGACAGGCAATGGCAAACCTCCGAGTGAATTTCTGCCATGAAAAAGCTCCTCATAAAAAGTTTCTGCCGTTCGGAGTTGGCTTGAAAGTGTAGGTCCCTCCATTTATGGAACAACATCGAGACGCACGCCACAAATAGGAGGAGGAGCTCGGCCAAACACCCGAAAAGGGTGTACGCGCCAATTATGTATATATAGGTACATATGTATATAGTTTCCCGTGGATGCCCTAGCCTAGTCCACTGTTCTAAACTAAAAAAAACAAATGCTTCGCAATGAAAAGTATAAAAGCATTTTATCCAAAATGCTTACAAAACCTGAAATATGTTGGATATGCCCTCGTCAAAAATGGAAGCGTTTAGTTTAGAAGGTTAAATATTTTCATAAACAATTAAGTAGCTAGACATACATAAAGAAGCTATTGAAAATATTATAATATTGCTGGGCTTACTTTTAGTTATCGTAATAACAAAGATAAATATATATTTATGTATTTATATGTTAACTGGGGAGGATGCAAAACTTGTTCTAGTGCTCCCCTAATGTCGTTTTGCACTTACTTCCTCTCGACTTTCTCGTTATTTCCATAACTGCTCTAAGTGCAAACAGGCTAAAGAAGGTTGGCCTCTGGATGCAATCTCTAAAGGAACATGGTAGCAGTTAACACCGCATTTCTCTCAACTTCATACCTCGCTGATACCTCTGTCTTCACTGACGGTTCCAAGATGGAATCGGGAGCCGAAGCAGGGGCTTGTTCTAATTTAGCCAATTTATCTATTTTCTTAAAATTCCCAAATACTGCTTTTGTTTTTGAGGCAGAAGTCTTTGCGATCCTGCAAGTATGCAAAAAGCTTGGGGAACATGGAAGGGAGGGAGATATTAAGATTTTTTCCCATATTCAAGCCGCGAACAAGACTCTTATGACGCCAGGGTATAGATAAAAATTGTTTAACTCCTGTAAGGAGGAGATGAAATCTCTTGGGCATGCAGGTAGCATTTCTCTGATCTGGATTCCAGGACATAGGAACATAAAAGGAAATTAAATAGCTGAAGAGCTTGCGAGGAAGGGGTCGATTGAATTGGTTTGAGAGCTCCTCTAGCCGGTCATAGGTCAGTCAAAGCGGGATTGTTGTTGAAGTAATTGCCCGTACAACTTATTTTTCATGCAAACGCAGAAAAGATAGAGCTCCATTGCGACTGTGCTATTTCGAAAATCTCTTGGCCACAGTAAAAAAGAGGGAGGACGTAAATAGTTCTGGGTACTCCACGTCATTCAATTTTCAAATTCGTTGTTGTTTTTATCGGTTATTGAACAATCGGCATACCCCGAAAAAGGCTAGGTTTACCATTTAATCCCCATTAGACAGGAGTGAATTGGAGCATTTTCCCTATAAATGTTCGGGTCTGGCAGCTAGACGATTAAAGTCACTGGGTGGTTTTTCTTGTGCATCTTCACGCAGTGCTCCAACCTCAATTCTATTAATCTTCTTCATTACAACCAAAACTCTGCTTGGCTGTAGATATTTGTCAGTTGGAGGTGCCATAATGGTATCAAAAAGGCGCCAGAGTGGTCCTTCAGACTGCCTATCTACATGATATGTAATATACATACTTATGCATAATATAATACATATAAATACATTCATTGACTTCAAAATCATTTTGGCATCAAATTTGCAAGTTCTTAAAGTTTCAAAGAACTAAATTTTCGCGAGGGGGTTTGAATGACTTTCCCATTTTCTACATACAAAATATCATAACTTAATGAAGTCCAATGTAAAGTGTAACTCAAAGTCTACTTGGAAATTTTTTAACTCCAAGAGCAAGTTGAATCGCATCTTCAAATCCATGGCATATAATGAAGCTTTTGCCCCTTGTACCTCAGACATCACCAACTTCTTTGCAAACTCTTTTGGTCACATATCCTATAACTTCCAAGCATCAGAAAGCAGTGCATACTCGTTCCATCTTCAATAAATAGTTTATAACTGGCAGAGGGAGGACAGCTGAGGAGAATGATTCCAATTCTTCCTCCAGACAGCTGTTGCAAAAATGACTGAGGCAAAGCTAAGTACAATATCACTGCATGGGTCCCCTGTCTAGCTAGAGAGCTCACTCGCTAAGTAATTTTCCGCCATGCCACTGGGACCAAGAACCCAAGTGAGCCTAATGGGGACTTATACAATATAATATACAGTGTACTCTCTCCTAACGGACACCTTTATTAAGCGGGCGCCTCCCATAAGCAGACACTTTTTTCAGTATACACCACAAATCCTTAAGAAATAAAAAAAAATATGTTTTCTCTTGAACAAACAATCCTCCTATAACACGTTAACTCCTCTTAAGCGGAGACCACCAACAAGTACACAAATTCTTTTGTGCCCTTGAATTATCCTCCCTCGAAAAAAAGTATACGCAATGGATGTCTCTGTTTATTCATTTAAAATATTAAACTGATGGGTTAATGAAAAACTAAGTATGCAGTATTACTATGTGACATATAATCTACAGTTGCAAATGTATATGAAATTCTTAATGAAATTCTACAAAAATTGTTGATTTCTATCGCTTGATGTTATATTAACATTTTTGTATAACTTAATAATTATAATTTTAGCATCAAGAAAACAATTTCAATTTTAACTAATTTCATTATTCGCTACTTCAGTGTGATTAATACATATATAATATGAGACATATTCACATTTTTGAAGACGAATTAGGTTTTACTGTTAAACTTTCTATTCCAACGCCAACTTTAACAAAACGAAAGTAAAAAGCAACTCTAAAGGAAATTCCTTTACCAAAACACCCCATACTATTGCCAAGTAAATAAAAGATAAAAAAACTGCTTAATATAATAATAACTTTTTATAAGCTTTCCAAAGCAAAAAGTTTGCGCATACATAAATCACAATTTCGTAAAGTTCCTTACACATAAATTTGAGGCAAACAAAAGAAATACTTGCCCTTTGAAACCCTTTGTAAGTGCTTTTAACCTTTGATTGTGGCAAAGTGTCACAGGGCACCTTTATTCATAACCAGACATTTTTATATGTATGTAGGTATACATACATGCATATTAAGGCGGGTCAAATTATTTCAAAGCGGTTTTTTGCAATAGTTTGAAGAAAACTTAAACTAATTTTTAGAAAAGTGACAAATGGCGACAAGAAAGGTAAAATAAATGTTCTTGAAAAACAATTAAATAACGCTAGTCAACTCGAATTTTTTTCCCGAATTGGAACTATTATTTTTAATACTATTCTTATTATTATTATTACTAAATAACGAACTTTTAACTAAATAAATAATTTAATCTCAAGCTATGAAAATCAGTAAAAAAAATGTTACTGTTTAAATTATTTTTTTGCTGTTTAAAAAACTGTTTTTTTTAAGTAAAATAAAAATTTAAACTATTTTTTAATTTTTTTAAACTTTTTAAATCTTGAGTTTAAGCTATTAGTTTGGTTAAAAGTCATAAAAAAATTGTAAACAGTAAAACAGAATTTGAATAGCAAAAAATATAATAAAAACCTTTTTTTAACATTTATTTTTTACTTTTAATTAAGTAGGTAGATTAATCTCAACCTATGAAAATCAACAAAAAAAAAATTAAACAATAAACATTTTTTTAATTTTTTAAACTGTTATTTTAATATAATAAAAATCTGTTTCTATAATAAAATTTGAATTTAAAATTTTTTTATAACAAACATTTTTCATAACTTTTTTGTATACATTTTTTTATAGATATAAATTTTAAGCCGTACACTGTTTTTGTGGTTAAACTTTTTTTTAATAAAAAATTTTCTGTTTTTTAATTTTTTTCAACTTTTACTTTAATTAAAAAAACATTTGTTTTATAATAAAAGTTTTGAATAACTCTTTTTTTATAAAACTTTTTTTATAAATTTTTTTTAGTTTCCATATTTTTAGGGTTGTAAGCCGTAAACTGTTTTTGTGATTAAATTTTTATTTTAATAAAAAAGTGTTTGTTTTTTAATTTTTTTCATTTTTTACTTTAATTAAAAAAAAAACATTTGTTTTATAATAAAAATTTTGAATAACTCTTTTTTTATAAAACTTTTTTTATACAGTTCTTTTAGTTTCCATTTTTTTTAGGTTTTTTAAATCTCTTTCTTTACTTAGATTAGCAAACGACGCACGCTTAATACAAGAAACCTACTACAAGGAAACGTAAGGTTCAAGCTCCATCTACTAAGGACTAATAGGTCTATGTGATGGCTTTGAGCCAGCCAGGTCAACTTAACCTAACCAAAATCTTTTTCTATTTTTAACCCATATTTTAGATGACTGCCTCTATAAACAAATACATTTATAGAGTATACTCGTACAAAGCGCCATCTTTTATGTCAGTATGAAAACATTGAATAACTTTGAAAGAAACCACTGCTTTGTGTAAGTGAGATATTTTTATTTGGTTTGGTTATTTGCAATTTATTAAAACTAATTTTTGAATACAATATCAATCAAGTGGCCACCTTTATTAGCAATCACAAACTACGATCTTTTTTCTGCGTTTGTCATCACCTTGTCAAGCATTTCGGTGCATGGTTGAAATTGTACTGAATTGACGTATCGAAAACATGTATGTTGAAGTCGATACAAAGTTATTCAGCGTTTACATACCGACATAAAAGGTGGAACACGCTGTACATAAATGTCTTAGATTAAATTTGTGGGGGGTTGGACAAGTCCAAGCACTCAGTTAGTAGACCATTCTACTACACCCGGTTGGATATCAGTAGAAGGAATAGAGATAGGAAAGATAGAAGGTGGATGGTAAAAACGGATAAATTAGTTTGAGGTCACTCTTCCACAAATCTCTTGGATTCATTGATGAATTTTACTCAGTGTATCGCAACCCAATATCCTAAGTCTGATTCTGGCAAATGCAGGACAGCTACAGCGAAAATGCTCTGCAGTGTCGTCGTTCTCAAGACAGGATAGGCATATCGGGCTGTCCACGACCCCCATGGTAGCGTTATGCTGGCCACAGACGTTGTGCCTTGTGATTACACCCACCAGTACTCTCAGGTCCTTTCTGCTGAGTTGTAGGAGAAAGGTCGCTGTTTTCCTGTTTGTTTCTTTCACAAAGCACTTGGCAACTCTGCACGAGTTCAACTCAGACCAATGATCTCTGTGAGTAGACCTCATGAAGTCGACAATCCATAGTTGAATCAATGCGGAATCGACACCTAGAAAGGGTTCAGAGCCTAGTGGCATACTTTCAGAGCCTTCATTTGCCAATTTATCAGCTAACTCGTTCCCTGCAATACCACAATGTCCAGACACCCAAATACGACTAACTTTCTTGTGTTTTGTAACACTGCAGCGTGGGTTAGCAAGGGCTTTCAGTGCTGCTTGACTGACACTACAAATTCCAATACCGTTGCCCCGCCACTTTTTCTCAATTAGCCAGTACATAAATGTCTTAGGTCACGATTAATGACTAATATTCCAATCGATGATCAACAGTTTAACTGCATCAATACAATACAAAAAGGCGTAAAAAATATGGCATACGAGTAGCAAATATTTGTGTAGATTCTAAACCCTCACCTAAGAAGTTCTACCAATAAAAAAAAATACAAGCGAATTAGTGATTTACACATTTTTGAAACGACTAAAATGCATTTTGGAAAAATCAATTTTTAGTAATTCTTCTTCTTAGTAATTTTGTTAATGTAAATTTTGCAGTTTTATATACTAGTTGAAAGTGGGCGTCACCATGCCCAATTTTCACAATTTGTTTAAGCTTTCGAACAATAAGAGTTAAAGTAAATACTTTTGCAAACTGAGTAAATTTACTAAATCGCTCATAATTTTATTAAGCAAGGTTGCACAAAATTTATTAACGATTTCAATTTTTGAAAACTTGTTTGCTAAACAAACACCGACAATGATTATTGATGGAAATCTTTATGTTGACTTTCACACGCTATATTCGTATGTATACTGCAGTTCTCTAGTTCACAAGTGTCGATTATGATAGACGTATATGGCCATTTCTAAAAATTATGAACTTTCCTAAGATGATTAATTTTGCGCCACTTCGCAGTTTGCTGAATTTCTTAAGAGACGTCTTAAGATCTATATTGTAAAAACATAGTTTATGAAAGAAAAAATGCAAATTTGCAGTTTTAAGGTGTTAAGTTGCTTAACGTAGTTTTTTTTTGAGAACTAGTGATTAAAAAAAAATTAATTCGCCAAAATAAAATTTTTGTTTAATTCGCCAAAGCTTAATGAAAAAAATAATGTATGTATTATATAAGGCAGGGATATATCATAATTTTTTGCAACAATTAAAATAGTAGTTATCATAATCAGTCAAGCATATCCTAAGATATGTGCATTTGTATGTAGACATTTATAGTTACTTTTTTTTGTAAATAAAAATAAAAAAATTGTTTAGATTAAACATTTTTTTTTTTTAATTTTAACTCTGGATCAAAAATTTTGCCATTAAGTTATGTGTTTTATAAGTTTTCGCGATCTGGTGAATCGAATAGCATAGCAAAAAAATACACATCTCTTTTGATTTTTTTACTTGGCATAATCGTGAAAAGTACGTTTCCGACCACTAGTTTCTTTAAAACTTCTCACTAAAATTATCATCATTTGTAAAATAAAAAACGAAATATACTTCACCCACCCTAATTTACATAATTCTGTATACAAATGAATGCAATAAGTCTCTAAAAGTATTAATCTTTATTCACGTGTTTAAAGAATAAATCCGCCTGCAGAATGGAAAAGTTTTTGTTTGCAACCAGGGTTATGCTCTTTTCATATGGTTCAAGCAGCTTTTCATTTTCAACACATGTAAAACATAGTCTTGTTAGCAACCACACACACACACACACATACACCCATACACATTTTTACGCACGCGAGAGGGTTAGCCATGTTACAGCTACTTCGTCGAATTCGGCGTAAGATTACAGCAAAGCACTAGGGTTAATTTACAGCAATTTGCATCTGTAGGTCAGATATGCCGTTATTCGCAGTAAATGTAAAAACTGCTGTCAGTTAATAGACAAAAACGGAGCTGAAATGGAGGGGTTTCAGATGAAACGGTGATTCCAGAGCTAAGTACTTGGCGACTTAATGCAATTACAAACAGTGAATTTCAGTGAGCCTAGGATATCGCTGCTTAAAACAGTCGTTTCAAAAAAAAAGAAAACATAAAGTATGAAAAACATTGAGCTCTAGACATGATTTAGTTAACACATTACCCACCGCTAATGTTTGTAAAGAAATGTTCTCTGGCGCCAGTAGAAATTCCGAAAAATTACAAACATAAATCTTTTCGTTGGACCGTGTACGTGGGAAGATGAGGGGTGGCGATAGGAACAAAAAATCGTATGGGAGCGGAAAGGTGAAATGCTTTTGGAGGTAGGAGGGTTTTGCATTTTTAGGTACTTTCTTCCTAACACCCTACAATTTTCTTGGTGTAGAATTTACAAAGTTCATATTTATCTCTAATGATAGTTAATAGCCCTGGCTTTCCAGCAAATGCTTCGTCAACTCAGGATTTTCCTTCTACCGGGAGTTTTAGGACGTAAAATACAAAAATTTGGAAGAAATTTCTAATATTTTTAAAATTTTTAAGATTTTTTCGCTGTGATGCCCGATACAGTTTCTTGCAAGTTTTTACAACTTTTCACTTTAAATGCGGGTTCAAAAATATAAGGGTACTATATGTAAAAAGCTGTACACTAACGGTTTTTCAACATCTTTTTTACCTTGCCTGAACTAATTTCCAAATAATAATAATAGGCTTTCTCTTTTGGCCAAGCATTCGCAAAAGGCGAATAGACGTAGCAACTGGGACAGACGAAGCAACTGGTAAAGAAATCGTGGCAGCACTGCAATAGAGCTACCTAAAAGACAACCAGTATGATTGTGTCATCGGCGGCACAAAAATTAGTTTCGAACAAAGAGCTAATATAAAATTTTGTGTTAAAATCGGTAGAAAGTTTACCGAAATATTTGAATTGGTGAAAAAAGTTTATGGCGATGATTGTCTATCCCGTGCCAAAATTCACGAGTGGCTTACATGGAAAATGGTTGTGAGGACATAAATGATAATGAATATACGGGCTGCCCAAAATTAGTAATCACTGAGAACTCCATCGAAGTTGCTCGTAAATTTTTCAAAAATGAAACAAAATCATCGTTGAAACTCATGGAAGCGGAGTTAAATATCTCCAAAACATCGATTTTTTCGATTTATCGCATTTTAACTGATCATTTGGACTGACGAAAGGTCTGTGCACGTTTCATTCCGCACAAGTTAGCGGAAGAAAAAGAATTGCTCAGAATTCAACATTCCAAAGACCTAATTAAAGAGGTGAGAAAAGACGAGACCTTCCAGAGTGCCGAATGGAAGACCCCAGACGAGCCACTACACAAAAACTCAAGTCAAAAATCAACTCGATGCTCATTTGTTTTTACGATTCCAAGGGAATTGTCCACATGAAGTTCGTGTCAACGGGCCAAACCGTCAATGCAATTTTCTATCTTGCATTTTAATTCATTTTAACTATCGATAATGAACTGAAACATGCTTTCAAAAAGTTTTTAGATCGCGCAAAATAGTGCATTGGGGACAGAGGGGACTATTTTGGGTAAATATGTAAATGAAGTTATCAGAATAAAGCTCCTGTCATTTCTATTTCAGCTCAGTGATTGAGGCAACGACCTCAGACCTTAATTTTTATATTTTTAACTTTTCAGCATGAGCGATTTGTCTCCCAAAACAACAACAGCAAAAAGTGATATAAAAATGTTTTTTACTCTCACAGTAAAATAATACATATACCCGCATCTGGTTCTCAATAAAAAGTCGCACATAATATTTTCAGTCTTCCAAAACCGTTTTTTAACACGGATTTTCCAAGATTTCCCAAAGAGTCCACCATCTCCAATATATAGAACCAACATTTCAATGAAACCGTTTCACTTTTAAACAATGAGTGGCAGTTGATTTATGCAGACGGATCTGAAACGGACACCAGTACCTCGTTTGAAGTTACATCTCGTTACCATCTCAGCTGGTGATTTACTATTCTATTGCTCGGTATTTACAGCCGAAGCAGCTGGGTTGCTTGAAAAGGTACTACATGCTTCCGACAAAGGTAAAAAATCATTATTTCCAGGGATAGTAAATCTGGACATTCTATAGAACCATTCTAATCAAATCCCATTAACCAACAAAATCTGAAAAAGTACATTTGATTATTAAACAAAAATGCCATATGGATCATGTGGGTTCCGGGTCATGCCGCAATACAAGGCAATGATTATGGGAATGACAACGCCAAAGAAGCCGCTTGACATGCACAAATATATTCGTAAAATGATAAACAAATCTCTTTATGAAATGCATAATAATCAATGGAATTTTACTAGTGCTACCACAAAATGCACTCTGCACCTAGCATCAAACCCTTACATCCTACGCGCATGTCTTCTCATAGCCTTAAGATATTTACACGAAGTCGGCACACACTGTAACCACTCGCGATCACATTATAAAATGCACAGCCAATCCAGACTGCCCTTTTTGCAACTCAAATGACTACACAGCAACACACCTCCTCGATACCTGCCCAGTATTGGAAGACACTAGAACTGCCATTTATCCTAATCTTAAACTCTAAAATCTACTCAACAACACAGCTGATAATATCGTTAACATAATTTGCAAATTTATTAAACAAACCAAATTAAAACTTTGACTTTTTTGCAAAAACTATACAAAAAATATGCAGTACTCTAATACAGAGATTTGTCATATTCAATATGTATGGCTTACAGTTGTGCGGTTGGGATGTGTTGACTGATGTAGAAATAGAATCGTGTATGACGAAGAGGAGGAATTTTCTAATTTTTTGATAACTTTTAATAAAAAATAGCAAGCTGTATTTAATTTATAGTCCTTCGAAAAAAATTGTTTAACATTTCCTAATCTTAATTAAAATCGTGGTAAAATTCCGAAACTCATCATGCTATCATGAAGATATGTGCGAAATCTCTCGAGTCACTAATTCTAAAATGAAGGATTAATATACAAAAATATAAGAATTTAAATAAAATGCCAAATGCTTGAGCAGGTTGTTTTTTTAATGCCCAGGGAATTACCAAAATAGGGCTGGTTGGGACCACCTCCTCCAAACAATTTTTTTTTCGGGCAATTACAGTCTCTGTCAGAAAAAAGGAACCGCGATTATTCATGAAGTATAAAAGATATCTGTTTAAAGTTGTTTTACATGAAAGTACCATGAAAGTAGGTATGTACAAAACTACGAGTCGCAATTGCTCAATAAGCCGTTTCGTCTTGTCGAGTATAGCCTGGCATCTTCTCGGCATGCTTTGAACCAGCTTTTCTGCGTAGCTTGCGAACAAAGACGGCCAAAGTTTGCAAACTAAACGCACGAGTTGCTTTAAATCGTGGACTGGGCCAGAAGCATTTTCATAATTCCCCACACATTTTCAATGGGGTTGGCGTCCGTGGGCTGGGAAGGCCAGTCCAATACTGTGGCGCCTTTTTCTTGTTTTGTTGTTTCTCAATGTGTTTTTCTGAGATCAATAGTTTTCACGATGTGGGACGGTAGGATATGTTCGCCTCCTTCAGTCGACGTTCGATGATGTTGATACTCACATCTCTTCCCTTTTCAGCAAGAACTGATCGCGCTTGACGTAGTCGCACAGAAGGGCCCCTTTTAAAAAGTAGGACGATCAATTTTTTGTCGTCACCCTCTTCAAGCCGCCCTCGGGAAAGTCATCAACATTTTTGTACATTTTATACCACATCACTACAAACTTTTTTGATTTTTAATTAATTTTGCAGCCGCGGCGTAAGATAATTTCGGCCCTTTCGAATGCGTGCATAAAAATACTACCTCAAAACGCTTCGCATACTTGACCCTCATTTTTGTTTGGTTGTGTTTACGGGAAAGTTTCGAGCGACGCTAATCTGAGTTAGCACTGGCGTCGTAGCCCTTGAGTGAGACTATTATGCAGATAAAAGCAGAACAAAATACCTATATGTTGAAGTTACAAAAAACAAACCGGTTATTTTTTTGTGACACAGACTGTAATTCACTGAATGTCTTTTTTGCTCAATTTGTTGTATCAGGTGGCATTGGTATGCTTTCTCTGATCTGTTTCAAACTCAGACCTTTGATAGCGATTTGCCTAAACGTCTTCAGTCGATGAAAAAGCTGTATGACTTAAATATGAAATCATTTTATTATAGTTTTTATTTGGCCGAAAAATTATATATTTTATTTATAATTTGGATTTGTAACTATAATTTTCAAATTAGTTTTGTTGTTGGGTTTTGATGCGGATTGAGCAGACAGGTTGATGGATTGGAAGGATTGAGAGCAGGTATTATTTAAGGATGAGTCAATCTTATTACTCGGACTCAACGTGAAAACATCAACAAGTGGTTACGTTAAAGATATTTGTAATTTCTGATATTTTATAAAGTTTTGTTGGTTCTCGTGCTGTTGATTGCTCAAAAAATCTTCATGCTTCTGATACTCAACTGGGAAACTGGGAAGCTATAGGTAAAATGCTTTTGAAACCCTTTGATCCATTTTGTCTGTAACTAAGAAGCTGTTGCTAAAATTTTAATAAATTTTTATGTTAAGAATAGATATAAAAAAAAGTAGCTTGCAGAACAAAGCAGTTTGTCTCAGACAAAACCAACAGACAGCTACTGGATCGGACAGTGTACGGACAGGTCATAAACGACAAATATCGGGAGACTCTCACCACCTTTTTAAGCTCCCGACCCCGAATGCCGTTATCGGAGTCCAACCACCACCAATCGCAGACGAAGAGCTCCGACTTCCCCGAGAGTCCCGCGTAGCCTTGGCACAATTACGTTCTGGATATTGCAGCAGGTTAAACTCCTACTTATCCAGAATCGACCCCGACATACTAAACATATGTCCAGCATGTTAAGGCACCCCGCACGACACGAACCACCTTTTCACATGCCCCATTAAACCCACTCATCTAACAACCCTCTCCCTCTGGACCCAACGCGTCAAAACAGCTAGTTTCCTGGGCCTACCGTTAGGTGAGCTAGACGAAGACGACCGTGGATTACGCAACACTGACAGGGCAAAGGTACTGCTACAACAACAACGCGCGAAAAATTGTGTAAAGTAGGAAATTTCCCATTCCATTCCATCAGATTTTACGGAGGTGGCTTCAAAGCTCTCTTTGTTTATTGTAAGTGTAAGTTGTTTTTCCGAAAATTTAATACTTCCTACTAACTCTTTTAAATAAATCAGTTCTGATACACTTTTACATAAATAAATTTGAAAGAAAATAAAAATTTTCTTAGAGTTGAAATTTTATCCATTCCTTACTCAATAGCGAAGTACATATTAGAATTTTATTAAGTTTTTACCACTTTTTCGTGAATTTATATTTTACAAGTAAAAATAAAGAGAAGGGAAGAATCCCCTCTAGGTAATAAGTTCATATGCATTACCTTTTGGGTGTGCAGGTAACATTTCTCAAATTTGGGTTCCACGACATACGAACATAGAGGGAAATGAAATTGCTGATGGGCTTGCCAGGAAGGGGACTGAATAGGCCTCAGAGGCCTCCTACCCAGACATCGGCATCCCTCTGATAGTTGTTAAACTGCAGAAATTATTTCTCGGGAAAGTGCAGAAAAGATGGAGTTCCATTTCTTCTTGTGCTATTTTGAAAACCCTTTGGCCCCAGTACAATAAACGGGGGACTCAGAAAGTCTTTTGGACTCCTCGCCATTCAATTTCCAAACTCGTAACTGTGTTTATCGGTCACTGGACGATCGGGACGCACGCGGAAAAGCTAGGGATACCATTTAACCCAAATTGCAGAAGCTGTGGGAACCTTTCAGACAAGCAGACTGTTGAGCACTTTCTCTGTAAATGTCTGGGTTTGGCAGCTAGACGATTAAGATCACCTTTCTTCGATAGCCTGGGGCAGTGCGCCAACCTAAATTCCATTAATCTTCTCCATTATAACAACAGCTCTGGTTGACTGTAGATATCTGCCTGTTGGAGGTCTCATAATGGCATCAAAACAGCGCTTTTGTGCTACTTGAAGAGTGCCAGATTTGCACTTTAACCATTTCACCCACTTACCTCTAGATTTACCAACGAAAATCCTAGTTCTTCCAAAAAGAGTCGCCGCTGGTACTTTTTATTTGCATGTAATTCACTTCGACCCACAAAATGCTTGCTTTAACTATTGTCAATAGCATTACAGAACTAAGCGTAATGTCAGCGGTTAGTTTTTCTTTGGATGAAGTAATTTGTAACTAAGTTTGTTTTATTGTGAAAATTTACCATTGGCCAAGTAGAACTTTTTTTCGTGATACAAATTGCTCAATCAGTGTTGGGCATTTTTGCACTGCCACTTAATTGCAGTACCACTGTCCATTTAGTGTTAGTTACAATGCTAAATCCATTATCAAAATGAACATGAAAAGTGATATTGAAAAAAAACTTATATATTACGAAATATTCAGTGATGATGAAATTCATGCTTTAACTACTTCTGTAGAAGTAGCGTTAGTCAAATGCCCATTGCATTTATTTTTTAGTGCATTATGCCCAACCTTGTTCCCAATACACTGACAAGCATACATAATCCAACAAAGTATTGTAAGGAACTCAATAAGTATTTACAAATAGATTAAAAAATCCTAGTTGAGCGCCTTATCTTCATATACAATTTTTAATATAAAATTTTCCAATAAATTAATTAAAAAATCGTCTTTCAAGTTCATCACGGCATTCTTATCACATTTATAGTTACAAAATTCTATAAGTTTAAATTAACATCTCAAACGAAAACCAGTCACTTTGTTCCTACGCATGCCACTGATTATCGAATGAAGTAATTCGCCTGTGAATGAATGCTGGAATTGTATTCAACTTTCGTAGCGCAAATTCTATTTAGCATAATTATTTAAGACAATTTGCAAGTGTGCGCGGATGTGGAAACGCACGTAAGTCAATATTTGTATGTATTAATATATGATGATATGAAAGCAAGAATTGGATTGATAAAACAACACAGGAATTCAATGGCAAGTTCACAGTCAGTATGTGCATATTCTGCGTATGTATCGGGTGTTGTTTTTTAGCTGCATAAGAACTATCGATATCGATAAATATGATTTAACAGCTGATAATGGCAAACTCTGTTCGCATTTCTGTGCAGTAAAGTTTGGCAAGACATCATGCGTCGTTTAACGTTTCCAAAATTGTGAAAATTTACTTTGAAAAAATTAATCTATTGACAAAGCTCATAGAGCGAAGTGTTGATGCCGAAATGTCGTTTCATCGTCGTTCTCAACTTATTTGTTTTTGTCCTTTTGACTACGTGGGCAATTTTACGTAAGGATCTTGGCTTAAGTACCTATAAAATAAAGCTCGTACAAGAATTGATGTCAAATGATGATTGTTTGCGTCGCCGTTTTTACCGATTGAACTCATTTATTATTCAGATTTATTGGAATAAATAGTCAAAAATTGGATTGCAGCTCGTAGTCGCGCGGCGGGCATATGCCAGATATGATATTCGCTAAAAGAAATGAATGAATTTATCTACCAGATTTAATACAAAAAATTCGTTGCCGCAAATATTTCTGTGCCTTATTATCAATTTAAGTTCTCAAGAACTTTAAAAAGACACCCGGTATATGTTTACACGTGTACCCCCCACATGCGTGTGCACATCCCAAAGAAAAACCAACTATTAGAAACAAGCAGCCAAATGGCTGCTGTAGCCGGGCGTGTTTGTGCGTGACGTCAAAGTTATTACTCCGAAACAGATATTAAACGGCATTTAGAACAATTCTCATAGAACCAAGGTGGAATTCATGTGTGTGAGTTTCCAATTATATGAATAATAAAGCAGCAGCCATAATATTATGCGTGAAAAGCTCAACTCTAATTAATGAGTATGATGAGGGCCGGTTGATAATATGTAGTACCGCCAAAGGTTATTAGCAATGACTCATCATCTCATTACTGATAACACTAGCTCGTGGGACTTATTGTTAGTTCATTAGCAGCTATTCCTGGAACAAACCACAACAGCGGGTTGATGGAACCTACGAGTTCGCGGAACTTTTGGAGCACCGCGCCGCGAGTAAATTTCTTGTTAAAAAAGGAAATACGGCGGAAAAAATATTGACAGAAATGTCATCAGTTCTTGAGAAGTTTCACTTTCCCAATAAAAATATGTCCTCACATGTTTTTTTCCACATAAATATTTCCACTAGTAAGAGAGGCATGACAGATGAGCTGAGCTGGATAGCCTTGTGGTGGTAGTATCCAAAGTAATTGTTAAAGAGGCCCAAAAATTAGTGCCCACTCATCGAATAATTCAATTGTGGCAGATAGCAGAATATCTATATATTGGAAAATATTGAATAAAAGTGATTTTACAAGAATATTTGCACATAAAAAATTTATTCCGCGTTGAGTACCGCGAATGCTCGCCCCCTTCGTCATACAACGGCAAGTACAGAGCTGCAAATATTCTTTGGAGTTGCAACATAGTGAAATGTAAACAAAAAACTTAAATTCTATATTTTTAAATATATAAATATGTAAGTAAATAAAAATTTGAATTTTTGCATCTAAATATATACAGAAATAAACTTGCTACAGTAATTATACAAATGGGAGTAAAATTTATCAGTGTCCTCTAAGCGCAAAAAAATATATAAATAGATAGTTTTACCTATTTGTAGCCTGATAAAGGCGAGATATGCTTGATGTACTGCCTTAATTATCCCAATTCATCTTATCAATACAAAACCAAGTTGCGTCCCCTTAGACTCACCTATGACCATGCGGACACACTTGATGGCATTTACTCATTCATTACGACAGGAACACAGACACATATGCAATTTACTTTATTTTACGCGATTTCAAGCTATCTTAATTCGCATTTTCTGCAATTTGCAGCAAGCACTAATAGTGCGATTGATTTGCTGTATAGTGAATAGGGCGGGAAGCTATTTGCCCCTACGAAATAATAGCAAACTATTACACCGTGCAACAGCGCTTCGGAAAAATAAAATCGATTTGTATCCGGTATTTGAGCTCAGTTGGATGAAGTCCGCGTTTTTCGCCAGTATTTTGCAGCATTTTTTAATACCTTAAATTTTAAGTTAGTAGCAATAATTAAAAAAAATTACACTGTGTGGCAAAAGAAAATATTTTCTTAATATATTTTTACCAGTTTGATACAAATTTTGAGCTTTATCGTGCAATAAAAGAATGGATACTCGCAAATTTGAAATGACTCTAAAAATCCATTTTTGACAAGTATAGGGTATGTAAAATTTGCTTCATAAATCGGCTATAAAAACTAATCAATATTTTTTCAAACCTTTTTTTTATTTTGAAGATTGAACATTGTCATTTATGAATGAAAAATATAATCGTTCAAATGACTGCCACGAGTGGCTTTACAGTAGGCCATTCGATCAACCAAATTTTTAAGCACATTTTCGATTTTTTGGGCTCCAATTTCATGAATGGCAACTTCGATTTCGTGTTTTAAAGTATCAATCGTCTCTGGATGGTTCGCATAGCATTTGTCCTTAACGGCTCCCCACAAAAAATAGTCCAACGGGCTTAAATCACAGCTCCGAGGCGACCAATTGATATCGGAATCTCGGCTGATTATTCGGTTTTCAAAAACGGTAGCCAAAAGTTCGAGTGTAACTTTGGGAGTGTGACAAGTTGCACCATCCTGTTGAAACCAAATGTCGTCCATGTCATCCTCTTCAATTTTTGGAAATAACTCCTTGAGCATGTCACGGTAACGCTCACCATTTACTGTAACCGCGGCTCCTCGCTCATTTTCGAAAAAAATGGCCCGATGATTTTTCCCCTTAACCGTCAGCAGCTGTGAAATACTTCACATTTGTTTTGCTATTTGCAATAAAAATTTGAATATTAGAAATGAATGACGAAAAATTAAATGACTTAGTGGAAAATAATCGGTGCCTTTATGACAAAATGGAAATATTGTCATTAATTCTACTTTAATATCAGCTCTTTATGGTTCCGACATGACTAATCGACACAAGCTGTAATTTCGCGGCTATGGTTAAGATTACGGCTATCGCGTTATGACTACGGCACCACTAATTGCAGCTTCAGTATTTTTGATTGAACTGAAAATGCAACTATTATTTTTAAATTTAATTTAGAAGCAGAACAACAAACCTCTGCCCCTATTTTGAAATTGCTGCAATTGTCGGCCGAACTCCTCCTCCTATTTGTGGTGTGCGTCTTGATGTTGTTCCACAAATGGAGGGACCTACAGTTTCAAGCCGACTCCGAACGGCAGATATTTTTATGAGGAGCATATTCATGGCAGAAATACACTCGGAGGTTTGCCATTGCCTCCCGAAGGGCGACCGCTATTAGAAAAATGTTTTTCTTAATTTTGGTGTTTTACCGAAATTCGAACCAACGTTCTCTTTGGGAATTCGGAATGGTAATCACGCACCAACCCATTCGGCTACGGCAGCCGCCGCGTTTATAATTAAGGGCTTTAATTTTTACTGATAATTTGCGCTAAGTTCCAAACAGCCAGTGGAAGGGTTTTGAAAGCCATTTTTGATATAATTTATTTCAAATATGGCAAGCAAAATTTTCCCCAAACATGTTGAACAAAAAAATCAAAAATTAGATTTTTTAGCTACTACATATATTTCACTCTAAATAGTTAAGAAAAAATGTTTAGAACTTAAAAAAAAAAAACACCGATGATAACTGTACTAAGGTAAGTAGGTTAGATGGCAAGAGTACCCCAGGTACACTTCAAGTAGCACTTACGTGCCGTTTTGATACCAACTATAACTATACTAAGCTCTATACTAAAATTTTCAACATCGAATAAATCTCTAAATTATTAAATTTTTTCCAAACGATTTTTTCTTCTAATTATATTCAATCCTGAAAATAAACAAATTTTCTAAACAATGTTGGACGATGTTTAATGTAAAGGGTGGTAAAATTTCAAGGGCCGATGTTGAATGTGAACCACCCCTAAACGTCAACGACACCGTTGGACTTCTTTCTTTGGAGTTATTTGAAAGAAAAGGCCAGCAATAATTCAAGAGCAAAAGGATGATATAATTTGGCACATTAACGGCATAGAACCTCAATTATGCCTCAGCGCCATCGAAAAT
>JAYXIM010046380.1:0-103406 GCA_037575425.1 Anastrepha fraterculus
TAGAACAGTGAAGCAAGAAACACTTAGTGGAAAATCGTAAACTCAAGGATTTATCAAGTAGGCCATTTTTAGCTGTCAGGGCTTAGTTAAAATTTTATTGACGATTTTTATTAATAAACATAACCCTTAACTGAAAAGAGAACAAATAATCGAGCCCTCGAACTAACACTTAAAAAAAGTGGACGTACAAGCAACAACAATTTTTTTTTTTTTTTTACATAATCGTTAAAATCGAATATCTCGAAAGCGTCATATATAATAAAATTAATCAAAAATGGCCTATATAATACTGTTCTCAATTATCTAAGCAGAATTTTTCGGTGGAATTGTATATATGAGTACACTAAGCGAAATAGCTGCATGGGACACTGAACAACAGAATTTTTTTTTCTTTAATAAAATAATCTTTTTACCTTACGGCATTAGGACAGTTAACAAACGTAAGAGTAAAACATGTAATAGGACTTTGGCTATGGAAAAAATTATTTTAAGATTGGGTAAGCAGGCGACATTCTATAAGGATAATTGTGGCTGAGCAGCAAAATCGACATGATGGCTGGGGCGTGTTGCTTAGCAGATGTACATGTGTGATGGTAGAGTGTCCTAAGCGGAGTCTAACGAATCATTTGTTCATTACAGCAGAGGTCGAAGAAGGAAGTTTACGCCCGAGCAGTTAGTGTTGATATTTTTGTACGCATGACTGAAGTTTAGCCAATATGACATTGTTCTATTGATAGCGAAGCAGAAGGCGACTTTTAGTACTTTTCTACTGGAGAAAGGCATAAAAGTGTGAAGAGGAGATTTCGCGGCTCATTTCGTGGCTTCAACGAACATACATTACCAGTTGTATCCACATGGCCTGGTAGTCACATGAGTTTCCCATTCTTGCCGAGCTCGATTAGCATTTGCTGTATGGCCACTACACGAGCCTTCGCTCGAATCAGGTTTGAGGTCTTTGGCACTGATGTGTTAAGAAGCGACCATCTTGGCTCCTTGGCACCACAAGATCTACTCAGATTTCTTCGGAGATCGGGTAGATTTAAAGAAAATTAAAAGGGAATCCAAGTGTAGTACAATGGACTCAATTAATGTCTGAGTGCTGCACTTGCTAGTTGTCCCGAAAAAAAAAAAAAAAAAAAGCAAAGGCCACTATGACTTCACTGGTGTTGTTAAGGTTTCTGCCGCCTTCAAATACAAAAAGGCTATTATATACACTAATGTGCCGTTTTTTTCGTTTTTGAAGATTTGGCAAATAGGAGGGCTGCTAAAATCGTTTACACTTCCGTGTTAAATGCACTTGCCATAGGTGGAAGTAGGCCGTGTCTTTGAACGATAGCGAAGGCTCCGCTGGCATGAAATTTTGAGCCGTCTTGAGCGTTTTCGAATTTCGGCTGAATTGCTTCCAGCAAACAACTATGTGTACTCTTAAACATTTGTGTCATTTTAGGCGTGCTTTGTAAGATCCATAATAATGAATTAGTGTTAAACAACCAATGGGCCTTTTTATAGCTGAAGCAGGCAATGTGCTATTGTGCTATTGTGCTAATACCAGATTTGTTTTGCAATGAACGTTTTCTGGATCTCAGCTGTGGGACCTCTTTGGAGAGAACCAAGTTCGTTTTGCAGCATAGTTTTGGTATTTGATGACATCGGGTGTAAAATATCCGGCCTTTAATAGAGGTGAACCCGCCTTCAGCTAGTAGGTTAGCCGTTCAAGTTGTTTTAAACGCAAAAGTTTAATAATTTTTATGGGCGTAAAAGAAAATAGATATATGGGGCAAACCGAATTTTAAATTAAATATTCAGAAAACAATATAAAATAATATTTAGAAGCCTGTGTGGCCTCCGCTAATAATACTCATCGTGGCATCGAATTAACGACTGACTGAAGGACACTACGGAAGATTTTTGCCCATTCCTATTGAATAGCTTTTCTAAGATGCAAAAGGCTTTTAAACTGGCATCCATCTTTATAAGCTAGCTTGCTAATTATGCTCCAGAGGTTCTACATTGGATTTAGGTCTAAACTAATTGCGGGCTATTTTAGCACTGGAATATTTTCGACGCGAACAACTCCATTGCACGATTAGCCAGACTAACCATGAAACTCTTCGGCAAAATTTAACAAAACATTATCCAAGACCACTACGTAATTTTCTATGTTCGTCTTATGCGAAAAAAAAACAAATTGAGGTCTTGCCACGGTAGCTAAAAGCAGCCCAGGTCATAAAAGGAAGCCGAGGAAATTTTGGGATTGATGCCTTTGTCGTTTCTCGCGAATATCTCTCTAATACTTCTAACAACCTTCAGGCCCATCGAGATTAAATCTTTTTTTCATCGCTAAAAATTATGGATTGCCATTCCACATCCCAGAAGTTAAGATTATTGGCGAATTCGAGTCTAGCTGTTTTGTGGCGTGTGTAAGCTTTGGTTTAGCCAGTCTGTTTTGATATTTTAAATTCGAATTTTCTCTGACATCAATTTAAAGAAATAAGTGAACAAAAATGTTCAAGGTTTTGAACGGAAAATAATACTCAAGTCGATTGCGCTCATACAACGCAAAAAATAGATTAGTAAAAACATCTTTTAGTAAATAACCGAATTCTTTTTATTACAGCTAGTTTTCGTATAAAACAATAAGTGAAAAAAAATTTTTATTACCTAAGCTAAATTCGCTAAATAGTTTATTGCAAAGCTCGCAGCATAGGTTGGTCTGTCGTTTCTTTCTGCATACATTGAATTCTATAAAATGCTTTGAAATCGACCTTCTTTATATTTTCGCTTAAGCACGCTTAAAGTACAAATAATTATTTTATAGGTATATGCATTCTAAGTTTTGTGTTATCATTCTCTCCTCTTCGTTACAGCTGCCATATCTAACGCCCGAGAGTGTCAACACAACAACAAAAGCTGAAATAGATATTGCCTTCAAACGTTGTATTGCAGTCAAACATTGATGGGACTACTAAAATTCCTCAGCAAACGCGATAGATTTGAGGCACGTCGTGTAAAGCCATCCCTAATGGAGGCAATGAATGTAAGCAACCTCCGATAAAATTCAATCATGCCTTCAAGTATGAAGCGAGTTGCGTTTGTTTTATCATTTCATTTGGCGAGCAGTTAGTCGCATTTTTCAAAGAGATTATGAAAAGGCAACCTTAAAGCGTACACTGCGTGTGCCACAGGCATATCGATGGCGCAGCCGCATCGCATCGGCTACCTCATCTGATAAACTTCACAACTCACCAAGCCCCAAGGCTCAATAATTTCATTAAAAGGTGTAAACAGATGTGCCCCAACAAGCCTTTTTTGCAACAAGCTCGTAAATTTTCTCTTTTATTGCAATCTATTTTAAATTCAAACATTAAGCAATTTACATATGTTAGACTAATGGGGTGAGCTTGAAGAGTGCGAAAAAGGCGAACCCTAATGAATTTGCCACGACCTGATAGAAATAACTTAATGAACAAGAGGTGAGAGCATTACATTTTGAGGTTGATTTTATAATTTCTTTACTTCTATATGTATATACAATAAGTTTCATACAGTTTGAAGAGGTGTATCACGTTTGAGGCGCGATACGTAGATGCTTGGCTGAATTATGGTTCTGGCAAACGTATTGGGGTAGCTCGACAAACGGGTGCTGTATTTGTCAGTGAATCTTTTTATCTCTTCCCATACTGAAGGTATCATCGTTTTTTTGCGTTATACCTCATTGCTCGACTAAATCGAGTCTCCCGTGATTATTCGCACTGCCTTTGCTTGGAACATCTGTATGATGTCAATGCCTGTTTTCACCGCCGCTCTCCATAGCTGGATGCCGTAAGGTCTAACGCGTTTAATTACGACTTCGGACAGAAGAATTTTGTTTTCTAGAGACAGCACAGAGCTTCTGCTCATAAGCTCTTGTAGAGAAGTGAGTTTAAGACCAAACTGTTTGCATTCGGTCATTATATGGGTATGGGAATAAGCTTCCACCCTCGTAAAAGAGGTGTCGCTGCTGATACTATTTTTGCCATATAGGGGTGATTTGAAGGTGTATATGTGAGGTTTCGATCGCAGTAGTTAACACTCGTTTTAAGCGTAAATATCCTTTTTTATCTGACGTCAATAATGTTTAACTTCGTCTCGAAAAAACAGCATTTGCGGGAAGTCATGCTTCAGTATTACCTTTTAAAGAAAAGTGCAGCTGAAATCTGTCCTATATTGATCAATATTTACGGTAATCAGGCTCGATCAAATACAACTAGTAAAGAGTGGTTTCGACATTTCCAAAGTGGCAATTACGACGTGAGTGATAATTTCGTGAACGAGACCGAACAAATTCAAAGATACTCAACTACAACAATTATTGGATGAAGACGCATGTCGAACCCTTGGGTGTTGACAGATCAACCGTCGGTAAACGTTTGCACGCGATGGAAATTGTCCAGAAATCAGGTAACTGGGTATATCGAGGGATATCGAGAGACGTTTGGTGACAGCTGCTTCGCATCGTCACTGACGATGAAAAATGGATCTATTACGATATGCCAAAGTGTCGACAATGTAGGAGGCTGCCAGGTGTACCACGTCCACGTTCCTAAATCGGTCCAAAAATATTTAGAGGGACTGAACTGGGAAATCTTGCCCCACCCACCTTCGAATTACCATCTTTTCCGATCAATGCAGTCAGCCCTTTGTAGAGAGCGGTTCACTTCTTACGAAAGCACCGCAAACTGGCTTAGTGAACGGATCAAGTCAGAAGAACGCAAATTTTTCGTCAGAGGAATCCGCTGATGCCTGAAAGATGGAATAAAGTTGTAGCTTCCAATGCCATACACTTCACATTTTATTGTGTAAGTAATTCGTAACTTTGGCTAGGAAAGGCCATACCCAACATATTTTTGCCATATTAAGCGCCTGTTCAGGTGCATAGCCAAATATTTCACGTTATCCGCTTGTGGAAGCTGCTGATCGAATAAGGTGGCGGCAGCACATGTTTCTCGTTTCAGTGTGAACTTGCGTGGGCTGTATTGGGTTTGTCAGTATACACCATTTTTCTATATCTATGTTTTGTTGTAGAAAACGTTTCGCCAAAATACTACTGTTGTGACTAGTAGACATAATGACGGTATCATTAGTGTAAATTGCAGTCTGAACCATGCTTGAGAGTAGTAGATCAGCAGTAAATATCGTGTATAATATGGGGCGAAGAACACTTCCTTGGGGAACACCTGTAGAGATCGGGGGCAAGTCCGTGACTTCGTCTCCCAGTTGGATCCTCATGTACCTGTCATTGAGATAGGAGAGTTACCTCTCATAGTAACTGTGTGGCAATTTTTTTCTTTTCTGAATTTATACAGTAAACCGGATGCCAAACTTTATCGAATGCCTGTGAAGCAGCGAGGAAAGCCGCAATACAATTTGTTTCCTTCTAAAGCTTTGCGTATGGTGTTATAGACTCGGTGAACTTGTTTTGTTTTTGCGTGCTCTTAGCGGAAGCCAAACTGATGTTCGGGTATTAATTGCTTTTCTATTATTTCTATTTCCTTAAGTCGCGTTAATAGAATTTTTTCAAAAACTTTTCATAAAACTGCGAAAAGACTAATCGATCTGTAAGAAGTAATAGCTTCTAGTAGCTTACTAGGCTTGGAGATTAGGATAATTTCAGCAATTATAAATTGCTTTGGAACATGACAGGTCCGCTGAATGGCGTTAAAGAGTTGAGCGAAGTATTTTAAGCCGGCGCACGGGAGTTCTTTTAGGACTTTGCCGGTTAGAAGTTTAAATAAACCAGAAAAGCTTCAGTAATACTCACTCAATCTTTGGTTGCTCCATTTTCCCTAACGCGCTAAACGCAAATGAAAGTTTGAAATTGCTAAAGATTCCGTTGATTTTCTATAACTTTTTAATAGTAATTTCTAAAAATTGCTCTTCATCGAATAGCTTTTTGTTATTGTTGTGAGATTTAGGATGTATTTGTATTTAAATATTAGTATTTGTAAGTCTCTAAAATAAGCAGCCCAGGTTTGAGGAAATAAAAACCACCATAAACAAATTAAAAAAGTATAAAAGTAGTGGCGCTGATGGGGTACCGGCTGAAGGCATATCGCTACTGAACTTAGAGTACAAGGACTGCACAAATATATTATACATATTTAAGGCTAAGCCAATATGCTGAAGAAATATTGTACTAGAAGTTTACCAAGCACGCCTTAGAGCCAACTGGTCGCCGATCGACCAGGGATTCATAGTCATGCAAACCTTTGAAGAACTATATGAATACGATATTGATATTCACTGTCTATCTATCGATTTATAGCAGGCATTTAAGAGCATAGACCGAAGTAAAATAAAATACTTGTTGTAGTGTATGGGCATACCAACAAAGCTTATTAAACTTGTTATTATGACCCTTACAAATACGACAGCAAAAGTTATAGTGCAAGGAGAATGTACGAAACTGTTCCCTATTGCATCATCAGTTAAACAAGGAGATGCCCTCTTTTACGCTGATATTTAACCTGGTGCTACATGCAGTACTAAGCGAAATAAGCCCAAATGAAAGCCATTCCAAATGTGTGCCTATGCAGATGATATACTAATAATGACGAAAAACTGGAAGAAAGAATACATCTAGTTGGACTGGTAATCAATGCAGAAAAAACTAAATGTATACGCTCAAGGACAAACATTGTATCCAATGGTTTGGAGGGTGGAGCATACACATTTCAATGTGTAAATTAGTTCACCTACTTGGGCTTTACATTATCAGCCAACCAAGACATAACGGTAGCAATCAATGACAGAATACGGACAGCCCACAAAGCATATAGTGGTAATCTAAAATTGCTCAGATCTATGGTACATAAAATATTATCGCGTGAGTAAAAAT
The DNA here is from genome assembly GCA_037575425.1 of Anastrepha fraterculus. Classification (NCBI taxonomy): domain Eukaryota; kingdom Metazoa; phylum Arthropoda; class Insecta; order Diptera; family Tephritidae; genus Anastrepha; species Anastrepha fraterculus. The sequence goes on from JAYXIM010046380.1 coordinate 6,878, forward strand.
TAAGAATAAATAAAGCACTTATACGACCTGTGCAAGGCGCAATGCCGAACTGGAATACATAATTAAGAAAGAAACTATAATAAGATTTATTAAGTCTCAACAACTTAGATGACTGGGACATGTGGCTAGAATGCCAAGGGAGCGAGAAGAGATATTCGCCCAATTGGAGAAAGAAAAAGGGGACGCCCGAGGAAAAGGTGGCTGGAAGATGTGGAAGCAGATCTTAGGAAAATGCGCGTGCAATGTTGGAGGGAAGTAGCTGTAAATCGAGATCGATGACTAGAAGCCGTGAAGGAAGCAATGGTTCACCAACGACTGTGACGCTAAGAAGAAGAAGAATATTTGTATATCTCTATTTGAAAATCCGAACCAGAGTTGGGCATTTTGCACCACTATATCCCACTAATTTTTTAGTTTTAGTTAAAGTAAGGGTTTCATTATCACTAAATGTTCAGTTTTTCAGAGTTTTAACTATCCGCTTATTGCATGAATGATAATTAACCTTTTTATGGTTTAACACATTTTTAACCTTTATAGCATTTGAGGAGCAAGTAAACTTAAATAAATTATGTAAATATGCAAATTGCTAAGTAAACTTACCTGAAAACTGTGATTTACGTTTTTGATGCTACATTCAGCAGTACACAAATCGGACAAATCAATTTCATCAAAGACTTCACTCTGCAAATAGATAAATAGAAAATGAAAAATAAATTGAAAGATTTACCAACAATTTATTGTAAACTTTTCTTGTTAAACAAAAAATCAATTTGCCAAGCCGTCAATATATTAAGCAATTTGTGCAAATAATAGGATTTAAATATATAATACAAGTAAAACATAGAATTGTATCACAAGGATAAAAATAAAAGACAGAGGATATGCACGTACATACACACATACCAACACGTATACATGCACACACACATACATACACACATACCCACACGCATACATATATAATGGCTATTTTCTTTTCAAAGTGTCATTGAGTGCCGAGCGTATGGGATGTGAAATTTCAAACAACATCATTTTGACAACATGACTGCTGTCTGCTATTATTGCCGATATATGCTCTCTGATGCTGAAACAGCCAATTTCACACTTGAAAAGGGAAAATGTTTATTTTTAATTATTCTGAAAAATGTTACGGTTCTGTCAACAACTTTCGCATGATACAGGCTGCTTGTCACAGAAAATCAACAACAGCAGCTCCAACAGCAATAATAGCACAAGAGGGGGAGCAACAATCTAACAACGGTCAACAATAGTACTGTTGAGCAGCAGTGACAACAATCGTAAAACATCAGTTGCAGCAATGCTGACAGCTGCGAAGAGTACCTATTGGACTGAGTATGACTGAAGTGGCTTTGTTATCTCACTGAGTGAGTGCACTTGTATTGGTGTATCTGCTATTTTTGGTTATTTGCCCTCCATAGTATATACCCTTTATGACGTACATATTTTATAAGCAGTTTGCAAATAAAATATGAACTTAAACAAGTAGATGAAACGTAAAATAAACAAAAAATTCGACGGCGATGGGTAAAAGTGTTTAAGTACTTCGAGAAAAGTTCTGGTAGAGTTCTATTGGGTATTTTCTTGGCTGCATGAGAACTATCGACATTGATAACTATGGTTTCACAGCTTAGAATGGTGAACTGTGTTGACATTTATGCTCAATAAGGCAAGTCATCATGAATTGAATGCCAGAATACCAAAGTGTTAAAATTTACTTTGAAAAAAACAAAAAACAAATCTATTAGCGAAGTTCTAAGTGTACTGACGGCATCATCATCCCTTATACTTTTGGAAAGGAAGGGGGAAAGAGCTGTTGTTATGGGAAAGAGCTGTTGTTACGGTGAGTGGCGAGCGCTACCAAATCAAGCTGATTGAATTCTTGTTTCCAAAAATTAATCAGCTAAACATCGACGATAATTCGTTCCAACAAGACGACGCAATTTGCTATACAGCATGTTTAACAATCGATTTATTGGACTAATCGAATGGACTATGTATTATTATTATTAGAGCCTATTACGCACTGCGACCAGAGTTGATCTATTGTGCCTATTTTTGTAACCGTAGAAGTTTTTAAAAATTTTAGCACAATTTTGGGTTTGTTGTTCCAAAGATTGCATGGATTACTTCGGTAGTACCAAGGTGGTGAAGTCTCTGACTGCCTATTGCAGGACATTCACAAAGCACACGTTTTGAGCCTTGGAAATGGACATATCGCAAAAACGGCAGACATTGTTCTCAGATAGATCAATATTATTTAAGTGATTGCCCAGGCTACAGTGGCCTGTAAGATATCCTGTTAAAAGACGCAGATCTACTCGGCTTAGTGAGAGTAGCTTGTCAGATATTCCTTTGCTGGGACTTGGAGATTGTTTGGCTTGACGCTGACTGGCACAGTTTAGCCAGTGTGCAGCAAATTTCCTTTCCTTCCATTTCCTAAGAAACCCATTAATATGGCTTTTTGTGAGTCCACAGAAAGGCTGAGAACCAGTAAGTTGCATATTTGCTCTTCGTTTTGCAAAGTTATCTGCCATTTCATTTCCCTCATGCCCTTCATGTCCCGGAATCCAGCCTAGTATTCCTATGTTGAAATTTCTTAACGTTTTGAGAAGGTTTAGGACTGCCATTTGTCAGTTTAGAGGTGCTAGTTGTTGATACAAGGACTTTTATAGCCGCCTCTCATTTTCCTTAGTACCTCTCATTTTCCTGCGAAGACATTCTCTCGCACATATTTAAATGCATATATTTCTGCCTGGAATATTGTTGGGCAGAGTCCTATCGCAATGGATTTTTTGAATTTATCCGGGTTTGAAATTGGTATAGTTAGTTCCTCAGGCTGTACGTTCTTTAATAATAACTTGGAAGTTTCTGAAGAGTATTGGTTTGGGACTATGTAACTCGAAGCCGCGGTGCATATATGCCGGAAAATATAGTCAAAATATAAATGCCACGAAATTATTCACCAGATTATAATACAAAAATTAATTATGTTTCTGTTTTGTATCATTTTAAGTTCTCAAGCTTTAAAAAACTTATGATACATCCGCTACTTTTGTCTCACTTAAAAGTAATATTTTCAAGGTCTAAAGCTACATTGCATAGAGATGGCGAAAGGATATTGGACTCAATGACTAATGAAACCATTTACTTTTTTAATGAAACCACAACTTTTGTTAAAGGATCAGTTTAGTCAAGGTGCCATTCAGGATAAAAAATTCCAGTAAAATTTTCATTTAGAAAATATAATCTATAAGACTCTTCCATCGACATGGACATCAAAAAACTATAGCAATGTCTTATAACATATTTGTGAACTGTTCCTTTTCCTAATGAAGAAGTGCTACGAAGAGTTTATGGTGACAGACAACTACTCAGATTTTTCAATCATAGAAACACGTCGTATTTAGGTTATATTCTGCGAAATTAGAGCACGCATAGCTGAGAGTGAGTGAGTAACAGCGAGTTTTCGACGATTTTTAATGAAAAAATAACAAAAATGAAAAATTCTACAAAAGAAGTGACCTGAGAAACTGGTTAAATTATGTTTTCAAAATTGAAATGGAAGTAAAAGAAAGAAAAAAAACAAAATATATGCATTTAAATTAATAATAAAGAGTTTTTCAATAAGGGCGGGTAGATGTTGAAATGGAATAAAATGGCGTTTGCTGTGTGGCACGTAGTGCCGTCCTGCTGGAACCACATGTCGTCTAGGTCCATATGGTTCAATATGGGCCATAAGAAATTGTAAGGGCCACCACGTCTACCGAAAAATGGGCGCAATGCGCGCGATGTTTGCGTTAATGAACACTCATTTTGATAATAAAGTTTTATCATTTGAACGTGTAACTTGCCATGATGATTTGGCATAATAAATAAAAGATTTGACAGATCTCACCAAAACATATAATAAATTAATAAATAAAAAGTAATCTTTCCTCAACTTTTTGCTAAATGTCAGATATATTGCCTGAGTAGATTTAACAAAAAACTTTATCACGTCTATTTTGCGTTTCAATTTTTATTTAATGGAACGGTGCGGAATTTAATGGGATTAAAATTTTAGTAGATTTTTGACCGAATAATTTGGGGAGAGCAGTGTGTTAGGATTGTAGGGATTAGATGGCGAGAAGGTAGTATAAGGTGCCACAAACTGCATGCCTCATAAATCTATGTGCTTTAAGTGTTGTTTTCTAAGTTTTGGTCACTTTCAAATTTAATTTTTGGCAAAGTTGGCAATATTGAAGGATATCGTCGCATAGACGGGCCATCTTCGTACGACAATTTAATATTTATGCTAATGAACTGACAGATGAAATGGCAAACTCTCTATTTGCGGCTCAATCATTGAGTGCCAATTATTCGAGGCGAACAAATTGTTCGAAAATAATTTACCAGAAGTCAAAGTATACTTTTTTTACGGAGTTATGTTAGTCAGAATATTTTCAGTTTTTTTTTTGCACTTTCTTAAAGTATAACTTAACTACTACTAAACTAAAACTATTGTGTGAAAATTTTAAGTGAATCCGACAAATACTTTTCGAGTTATTTAATAATTAACAAAGGGCGCTCTTTAAATGCGTTTTTCCCAAAACTATGTTTTTTGAACTGGTGATCACTGTAACTTAAAAACCGCTTGGTAGATATCAATAAAATTTATACTGCTTTTGAAAAACGTAAAAAACACGTGCCTGGTCAAAGGATTTTTTTTTATAATTTCGATTTTTTTTAACAATTAATTGCAGGTTTTTTTCCTCAAAAATCTGAAAAATATTTCCTGAAGCCGCCATATTGTAAATTTTGAAAAAGAAAACGTCAATCAGACACAAGATTATGTATTAATAAAACTAATTTCTCTTGTCCGATTGATTTTAGATGAATCTCCAAGGACTTGTGATGATCACCGCAAGAGACGGGCGAGAAACGGGCTCCACACAAAAAGCGACAACTTTTACAATTGTAATTTTTTTTTTTTGAAATTTTGCTAAAGTCAATTTGAAACATGATATATTAATGCTAAATTTTTGTTTTTGTAAAATATTGCCTTTAATAACTAGCAAAAAAATTATTGAAAATCATCATTTTTCCCGGCCTCTGACTACCCCTAACCCCTTAAAGGTTTCCAATGTGCTAAAACCAAATCCGGAAGCGTAATTGATCTGGTATCTGGTGTCCCAAGCTTTTGAAGTGTTTTTAGCATTGCACAAAAAAAATTTTTTTTGAGCACTCGCTACATGTATAAACAAAAATTTCATCTTCTTATATAACAGGTGGCGCTAAAGTAATCCTCCTAACAGAAAATGCTATAAATTTTGCGATTGGCCCCTAATGTCAGTTCTGTTTTGACATTTGCGTAGTAAACACATGCGAAATACACGTTAATAAAAAATGTTACGCTACACTGTTCCAGAATGCGCAATATTGCTGACTATTTATTTGACCAATAATCGGTCGGTGACTTTGGCACAACGTGAATTTCGTCGCAGATTTCCTCGCCGTACAACGAGTACTGGTGAAACACTGCGACGTTTAGCCGCTCGCCTCGAAGAGACTGGCACAACACGAGATGCTACAAGATTTGAAGATGTTTCCGTACAAAGTCCAGACGGTGCATCAGCTGTTAGCTGCTGACCGCCAATCGCGAGTAACATACGCTCAAGCCATCCTTAATCACCACCAAGAGGAAGATGATTTTTCATCAAAAATAATCATGAGTGATGAGGCCCATTTCCATCTTAGCGGGTACGTAAATAAGCAAAATTTACGCTTCTGGGGCACTGAAAATCCGCGTGTAACCCACGAAGAGCCATTACACCCGCTCAGAGTCACTGTATGGTGTGCTGTTTTCGCTGGAGGAGTCATCGGACCTTTTTTCAGAGCAATGATCAACGAGTTCTTTTTGCCGCAACTTGATGAATTGGGATTGGAAAACATGTGGTTCCAACAGGACGGTGCAACGGCATACACTGCACGTGCCATAACCGATATGCTGAAGGATGCATTTCCCGGGCGCCTAATCTCCCGTTTTGGCGATTTGCACTGGCCAGCAAGATCGCCTGATTTGACCACTCCAGACTTCTTTTTGTGGGGCTTTTTGAAGTCGCGGGTTTATGTCAACAAACCTTAGACTTTTGCAGCTCTTAAAGACAATATCCGTCAAAAATGTGAGGACCTATAGCCGGAAGTTTTAGTCAAAGTGATGGAAAATGTCATAAAAAGGGCTCAAATGGCAATCAACTGTGGCGGCGGCCATTTACATGACATCATATTCTCGACTTGATGTAAAAAAAATTAAAAGACCAAATAAAAATAATCCATAAGAAGACTCAAAGTTTTTCATTTTTTTTTAAATTACAGCCAAAAAACATCGCAAGGTTACTTTTGCGCCACCTGTATATAAAAATGAATGTTTGGCTGTGTGCCATCGATGAGCTCAAAAACTACTCGACCGATTATTATAAAAAAACTATAAAAATTTGTATATTTATATATATATTTCCATGGAGAAGATTTGTAGAATATACTCATAGATGTAATTCGCCACCAGGTGGCGCTGCAGAATAGGAACTTCTGCCCCGTTCAACCGATATTCATGAAAATCAGTATGACCATGTATTTTTAATGGTTAAGATGAATATGATAGTCGTATTAAAATGAAATTGATGAATCTATCATACATAATGTATCACCCTGCCAGCAAACTTCTGTAAGATCACAGAAAGCATCGACGAATTGTTGCAAAAAGTTTTCCCTAACATTACACAAAACTACAAAAACCCTCAGTGGCTCAGTACGCGTGCTATATTAGCAGCCAAAAACATGGATGTCAATACCATCAACTTCACCATTCAGCATGGAATACCCAGTGAAATGACAACATATAAGTCCAGCGAAGAATCAAGACGAGATGGTCAACTATCCAACTGAATGAATTGGAAATTGGCGTACCCATCATTCTTCTTCGAAACATAAATCCACCACGACTTTGCAACAGAACCAGACTCTCAGTCAAGAAAATGATGAACAATGTTATCGAGGTAACAATTTTGACTGGAAAGTTCAAAGGTGAAGACGTACTGTTGCCACGTATCCCAATGATCCCGACAGATATGCCATTCGAATTCAAATGTTTACAGTTCCCGGTGCGACTCGCTTTCGCAGTGACTATTAACAAAGCACAAGGACAATCGTTGTAAGTGTGTGGATTAAATTTGGAGAACCCATGCTTCTCACATGGGCAGCACTATGTGGCTTGCTCACGTGTCAGAAAACCTTCTGATTTATTCGTCTACGCAACCAACTCGATCAATTGCAATGTATGCAAGCGTCCAGTTCGTTTGAAGTGCGCCAACAGGTAAGTTATTTCACTTGCAAATACTGCGAAAGTGACGTTGACGACGACGAGGAATATTTCGATGACGATGATGAATAAAAATCGTTGTCATTTATGGCCATTCAAGGCCATTTTCTTTTATATTTTTCACATTTCTCATTTTCAGTGAATTTCTTGAGGTACGTCACAACTGCGCCACTTTTTTCTCGGCCTAAAAAAAGTTATCCTGAATAAATTTGTTCCAAAATTTTTGGAGTAACTCAAATAAACATACTTTCTTTGGAAAAAAGTTGCGTTTGGTTAATATTTAAATGTTAAACTTCTTAATTTTTCATTTTCCGGAACTGAGGAAAAAATTTTAATTTTTTTCAAAACCCGCGTCACAACTGGGTCCCCTACCCTACTTTGTTACATCAAAATTCAAAGAGGCATAAAACTGCATACTTTAAGCTTTGCTAATAACTCCGAATAAAAAGTGTGAAATTTTTATGGAAATTTGTAATTTTTTTTTTTTAATTTACACAAAGTATGAAATTTGGATTTATATGATTTTTGTATGAGAATGAAGAATATTTTTCATAGAAAACTATAGAAAAACTATAGGTATTATGTAAGAGATTCCCAAAATTTGTCAAATAGTTCCTGTGCTAAAGTCGTTTAACGCAGTATATAAGTACACTGCGTTAAATGTGCATCCATGATCTCCTGGCCTGCTTAACTCCAATCCAATTTAATCCAGTTATATAATTAAATTAATACATTTTTTTTTTAGTTTTTGGGATTCACTGATATCTGAGTTTACGCTCCACCGGCATGAAACATTTTTTAATGTGCCACTTTCATATTTGTAAATGTTTAATTACATTATCGTGGCTCATATAATGTCACGCCTAATTAACCTTCAAAATGTATTTGAACTGACTCGCTCACTTATGACTTGGTGGTATAAAAGTGAAATTTACTGTGCACGCACCTCAGACTCAGCAGTAATTAATATCAAAGTAATGAAAAGAATTTCAATATTGAGTAATTAAGTATAATAATATCTTGAGTTTCAATACGTTTAAGCCATGCCACACCCATTTCTGAGTCGAAATTTCTCATTTATCAAATGGATAATCAAATTCGGTTAAGAGAAGTGAGACACAAACAAATAAGAGAACTAAAAATTCAAATTGATTATTTTCATTTCTTGGCTCGTGTAAAACAGATTCGGCAGCCAACAAATATATCACATCTACAAATGCATACCATAAAGTATATATGTATATGCCAGTTTGCCCTCAGGCCGGCCTTTGCTGGCTTCCTTTTGTTATTATTTTTTTTTTTTTTGGCGAGTATCTCAATTGGTTGCGTCCTTCCACAAAGGGATTTGTGCATCGCTTCAATTTCAACTCGGAAATTGAAATATTTATTTTCCGTGCTTTGCTTGTTCTCTGGATATAAATAAATTTGGGCAAAACAAAAACAAGCACAATAACAAAGACAAATATTCGAGTAATGCATAGCATGACAAGCATCCAAGCAATTTTCCTTATTTTATTTCGTTTCACGATTTGTTTTTTTCCTGCCGTTGAAATAAAATTGACCACTGAGTGCAAACGGAGCATCTATGTACATGTGAAGCGCTGGTGAAAACGAAAATAAATTGAGTTTCTGGCGAATTTACAAATAACCCTGAAAGTGGATAAGGTGAGGAAAGCGAACTACGAATATTCTTTTAATGTGCATCAGTGAAACAAATCGAAATATAAATAAATTAATATATAATAAATTAATTCAACACACACAAACAGAGGTGAAAATTGAGATAAATTGTGTCACACAAATGGAGAAAAAGTATCACTTTGGTATTTCGCATTTTGGTTTAACGCAAATGAAGAGATTAAGGGTTCTAGAGTTAATGTAAGGGGTTGCGGTAATTTTTTATTTTTCAGTACTTATTACACTTTTCGTTTTTGATTACTCTTTTGAATTAGCTTTCCTTGACCTCAGGTAATAAATATAAAAGTTTAAAAAAAGTTAGCCCCATTCGTTATAATGAAGAAATATTCCCAAATTGTGTCCAGTTTGATTGTCAGAAATCATTCTAAATACCGAATTAAGTCATTGCGCGTCTGCTAAATTTTTAACGATTGTCATACGCAGAAACTCACTGCTATTTTGGTGTAAAATTGTATTAGAAAAATTGCGTAAATTTAATATTTTTTTAAATTTATTTTTTACTGTAGGCTTAGTGCAACTTACACTTTCCACCAACGCCAAGTACGCTGGTCACTGCGGACTCCACAGCCATTTGTACACTCGTTATATGGTTCAACGATGCCATTGATTCTGTGAGTTATTTCCAGAAGCACCATAGGATTTGCTGTTTGAATGAAATGCCATAGCGAGAAGAAGTAGTAATGATCTCGGCCTGGCACCATAAGAAAAAAAGTGCATACGCGCAGCACAACCCAGCTTCGTTATAGCTTTGGGTCTGGGCTTGCCTGAGTTATTATGATAAGTAGTGGTCACAAAAGAGCCTTAGATCGAAGTATAAATCACCATTTTATTTATTTTTTTTTTCTATTCTAAGTTTCTTTGGGCGGCAGGGTGGCTCGACTGGCTCTGAAACGTAAAGAATCGACACCAAAAGGCTACCATTGTCTCATGCGCGCCTAAAGCGATTATAGTGAGAAAATTACCACAGCGTTTGTTGAACCTATCCAAATCTGTGAAGTTACGGTATATTGGCCGATATTAGATAATCTCAATTTAGGAAAGTATAACAAATAAGTTTAAAATGCATCCTCTAAACCTTTTGCAGGTAGTTTGGTTTCTACTCCCACAAAGGCTCCAAAGCCTCTATTGAACCTTCTCACAGTAGTTAGCTGCCACAATTCGAAAAAAGATACTTGAAAATGCAGAATGCTATTGCTGAAAACTTACGAGAGTTAGACTTCTTTATTACTGCTTGGTAAAGTTTAAAAGGAGTCACGCAAACTTTACTTAAAGTGGCATAAAGGAAATGGTTAATATTGAACCTATCCATTAGATAATCCTCAAAAAGTGAGTTTATTGTTATGCAATAATTGAAATATATGTGAAAAATAATAGTTTGCTTACACTAAGAGAAATATGGTCTAGAGTTGCAAGATACATTTACTGTAGAATTTTTTTGTTTGCTTGGAAATTTTGATTTTGCTATTTGCTTATTTTGAAATTTGCTAACACAGGTTGATTCAATAAGACCGCTAATTTGTTTTCATGTTTTTGAGTGTATGGCGTTCGCAGATAATTAACTCCTTATCCTTATCCTTTTACTGTATTTTTCATGCCACATTTCTTCGTAAATTTTTTATAAAAACATAATAAAAAGATTCCAAAAATATCGGAATTTTTGAAATCCCAAAATGTGATAACCAAATAACATAACAGCTGTGTAAATTTATCTTTTTTTTTTTGACAAAAACAAAAAGCTAAAAACATCCTTCAGCTTCTGTGTGGTCAAAGCTTTACTCAAAATTGGCAGCAAAAAACTTCAACCAAACTATTTTCATTAGTTTACATGCAAACGAATATTTAAATGAGAAATGTTTTCTTTTGGAAATTTATTCAAAAAGTTATCTTGCACAATTTTTGTCATAAACTAACATTTTTATTAAACCAACTTAATACAAATCGGAATACTACAACAAAATTTAAAACAAATAACAAAATTTAAAATTAGAACGAGTTGTAGGCCCTGGCAGCTAGTACTCGTTCTTGTATTAGTTTTAGTATTATATATTAATTCTAATAAATAAATAATAATAATAAAATTAGAATAATCGGTGTTTGACTTCAACTACAGTCAGTTGTATTCAGTTGCTTGCGTTTAATTCGAAAAGTTAAAAGTTATTAATAATCATAAAGCCGCGAGAGAGATAGACACGTGCTGTGATACACGTGTTCATATATATGGTAGTACATACTTATGTCCCTGCCCACAAAGAATAACAGCTAAAGTCGAGTTAGGAAAAAGTTTTGCTATGACTGCCATTGCATTCCTTGCATTCAAATGCACCAACACTCTGAATTGCATCAATGAAGCTCAAAAAAATTAATATTTTATGCCTATAAATCTATAAATCAGATGAAATTGATATTTCGTCTTCATCGACGGCTTATTTGAAGCCGCTTCAAAATTGTTGGAAAAAAGTTTCTGAACTAGTATTATAAGTGTATTCTGTCTAATTTGAGTTGGGCATAATAACCAAGCACGAGTTAGTCCGTTTTCAGCTATTTTTTTATTTTTTGAGTAATAGCCAACATCGCATTTAGTTCAATAGTGCAGAGTAATGTTGTCAATCCCAAGTCCACTTAAGCAACCTAACTTAAGAGAGGATTTTAAAACAAAATGCATTCCCTGTGGACAGAAGCAACAGCTAAAGTCAAGATAGGAATAAGAAATTAAAAAACAAAAAATGGGAGTATAAGCGTATCTGTTTGTACAGCGGCTTCTCTTAAGATGAATGTTTTTTCACTATGAATAAAATTTAAATTTTATAAAATTGCTGACACCGAACATAACAATATTTATCTATATTTTAAATTGACCTGTTTGGTTGTTTGGCCGAACACCTCCCCTTATTAGTGGCGTGCGTCTAGATGTTGTTCCAAAAATGGTTTTTCTATAATTTTTTTATAATCTCCTTAATCGAAGTTCCCTGATTTTAAGCAAGCAAAGATTTAAAACTTAAAAGGGCTCTGTTGAACTCTGTCCGAAATCGACTTTAGTTATTTATTGTTGGAATAGATATACATATGTATGGAAATATGTACATATTTATAAGTATTTTCAATCTGAACTTTTTCAGAATTCTGTTGTGAGCTTTTTAAACTAAGAAAATAAAAAATAATTAATAAATAGTAACGTTTTAGGTGGTAGTTATTTGTAAAAATCTAGCGTTACCGATAATATATAGACCAAAATATAAATTAGGCAGCATTAAAAAAAGGTTAATATCCCCTTAGAAAATAATCCATTAATACTTCTTAAATAAAAAGAAAACATCAAATGATAGAAACGGGTTTTCCTAATAGCGGTCTTTTCGGAAGGGAATGACATTCTTCTGAAAATATTTCTGGTTTGAAAAATCTCCTCATAAAAAACCATTCACCGTTTGATGGCGGCTTGAAATTGTAGGTCCCTCCGTTTTTTTTTTTTTTAAATTCCAGAGGCTCACCACATAGAAGAGACTCCCCTCGACCAAATGCCAAAGAAAGCATTTTTTTTTTCCTTGTTCACTCCTCTCGGGAGCATAGGGCCTCGACAAGGCTTGTCTTGCGTTGGTTTTGTTAATTAATTTGATTTCTGATAGGGTAGGGGACTAGCCTGTCGCTGACAGTCCTAAGTAGTAGGAATGCCTACTTGTCGTTGCTTAGGCACAACGCCATTTTACTGCTTGGGGCGCCATCTGTGTGTCACATTTTTCTACCAGAAGGATCACACAGATGGTTGAGCACCTCGCTGAAGTGGTGTGTTTGCGCGCTATTACCGCGATTGCCCGCTTCCTCATGCTGGCGTCACTGATGCAATGTGTAACTGTGTCTTTTTTTCTTTGTTTTTGCTTGTTTTAGCAGCCAGAATGCAAGTAATGCGCTGACTATTGTGCGGGAGTAAGGATGGATAGGATGGAATGGATAAGTTTTTGGGGTAGAGGAATGATTTTTTTTTTTTTTTTTGATTTTTATAAACAGAGAAACTAGGTAAATTTGAAAAAGTGCGTGCTTTACGTGGGACTCGAACCCACAACCTCTGGGATGGCAGGCTAGTGCACTTACGCTAGACTACCGAGGCCGCAAGGAAAGAAAGGATAGAAGTGCCAAATATTATTATCATTATTAAATACTGAGGTCACGCAACAGATCCAAAAAAATTATGACTGTATTAAAATACAAATATCAGATAAAATTCGCTTTGGTTTCCCCTTATTTAATTATTGGATTTTCTTTTTTTACAATAATGTCGTATTTATTGCCTTTCATGCCACAGCTGCAAAATTTTTCCTTTATTTCCTTAGACTCTTGTAATCAGACCAAGCGAAGGTGTGGTATTTTTTAAACTCTACAAAAAGTGTCCAGCTGATTTTTGTTTATCTGTCAAAACTTTAGGTGTACGAAAACTTTAATTAGTAAAAAAGAATGGAAGTACGTTTTTCTATTTGAGTTAATCAATACAAGGTGCGCAAAATTAATCATATAAATTTGTATTTGAATAACTTTTTTCGTAAATCAAAAAATGATTCTGAGTGATGGAAATCTTAATTTTGATCTTTACGGACTCCATTACTAGTCTATTTGTATACTACAGCTATCTAGTTCATAAGTGTCCAGTATGATTTGGAAAAATTATAAACCGGAAAATTTATAGGGTGGTTAATTTTGCGCTGCTTTGTACATTGTGTTATATTAAACGTATAATAACTTAAAGCCTCATAGCTGGTATCGCTTATATAATTCATACTGTACTTTGATGTTGTACAAATTGTTATAAATAAATAAAAATATATAAATATAATTTATGGAAGTGTTGATTTTTTCAGGTTCTATTCTCATAAAATTCATAAATAATAAAATAATAAATACGCAACATTTTCACAGGGCATTTCTCAATATTTTCTTAATGGGTGAATAATTAATTTCAAAGTACCAAAGTGTAGTCTTCGTAGCTCTTTGCATTTCTGTGGTGTTAAAAGTAAAACGGAGTATTCGAGTAATGCTCCTCCTGCTCGAGTCTTAAAGGTATTTAATGCAATTTTGGGTACTATCCAACTAGATTTATCATCTCTGAAACGTGTATTTTTAATTACCTTATATTCTATTTTTTAAGTATTTAAATCATGTTCGATAGTGATTCTCCTTTTTGTTGTGATTGCTTGTGTTCATAATTTTTTTAATAATAATAATCATCAATGGACAGCTTTATAACTCGGGTTGAGCTTTAGCTTCGTTGACGATTCGTTTCCATGCATCTTGATTCTCGGTAACAGTTCTTCAGTTTCCAACAAGTAGTGTTCTCAGGTCTATTAGAACTTGTATAAACCATGTTAGCCTTGAACGTACTCGTGTTTTAGGAGCTACGGGAGTGTATGACACGATTTCTGGGGGCACTTCTATCTCATGCGCGTAATACAACCCAACCATCGCAATCTTTGGGGTTTGACGTGTTTCATGATGCCCTTGCCATTACATAGCTGCAGCCTATCCGGTAGATTCCATATTGCAGTCGTAGCGGACCAAACACCTTTCACAGCATTGCTCTGCATCATCTTTGGCACCTTTGGAAGTCATTGTCTACTAAATAATAACAAATAAATAACGTCCACATGTAGTGAGTTGTCATTTTTGTTCGTGAAAGTAAAACACTGTGAAACAGCTAAGGAACCCTAGTTATAAGGAGCTGCAGAAATGGTCGAAGCATTAAGCTGTAAAACAGTACCTCCTGTGTTTCATTCACCAGTCTGTTGAGCTTCATCTGATTAGGATTTATTTTCTTATTTTCGCCAACGTCACTTGCAGAGTGATATTAGAATAATGAAAAATAGTTCCATGATTTCCTTCACTTTTATATATATAATTGGCCACCCTTTTGAGGTGTTAGACCGAGCTCCTCCTCCTATTTGTTGTGTGCGTCTTGATGTTGTTCCACAAATGGAGGGATCTACAGTTTCAAGCCGACTCCAAACGGCAAATATTTTTATGAGGAGCCTTTCCATGGCAAAAATACACTCGGAGGTTTGCCATTGCCTGCCGATGGGTGACCGCTATTAGAAAAAAACGTTTTCTTCATTTTGTTATTTCACTGAGATTTGAACTTACGTTCTCTCTGAATTCCGAATGGTAGCAAGCCATTGGGCTACGGCGAGCTATAAGACATAATATTTCTGAGTTGTCAAACGATGTAGTGAATGGAGATTAGAACAGAAAGTGTTTACGGTGGCTTGCGTAAGTAAGCGATCTATCAAAAGACTCACCTAGGTTTTGTTTTAAAACGAAACATATATATATGTATTTAGATTCTTTAAGGGTTAACTATTTATAATTAAAATGTTGATTTTAATAATTTTATACGAAAAAGGACGGCTTCACTTAAATGGAGCCAATAAATGGGTTCATGAATGCCATATTGTTGAGAACGTCAAGATATCTAACTGAAAGTTGTTCAGCAACACTTTGCGCCACTGCAGCAATATTCTCAACAGAGCGTTGAGTTTTTGGACTGTCATCTGCCTCTTTTTATCCTCGGCATAACCAGTATCTCTAAAGTTTTTGAAATGTTGACTCTTTCAGATGATTACCTCCGTCAAACGTAAAATTACATCTCAAACATATCTTCCGTTTTGACGTATTTCTGGCATTTAAATTGAGTTTTGCGCTTTGGGGTATTAAGCGATTTATAGCAGAATTTGACGAGAGACATTTTTATCATATATTTTCGTCTGCTAAATCCGCTTGTTAGGAGTATTTTTGGGCCCTTTCCACAAAAGATACAGCAAAACCTACCTGTTGTGGAGTTAGATAATTAAAATGTTCCACAAAAATGTTCCTCGCTGTATTTCACATAAATCTACTGAACCCCACATGTATCTAAAAAATAAGTATAATGTAGTGTTCTATGACGATTTACCATAAGAATGTGCAAAAGGAGCTTTGACAATCTCGAAAATAAAATTCAGGTGTAAACTTTTTACTCATATACTTTTTTTTATTATTACTTATTTCTCTATAGCAAAAAATACATTTTCCTAAAATACTGCAATGTTTACTAATGTAAATAACACTAGGTGATAAAGAAATAAAAAAGAGAAAATGAAAAATGTTCAATTTTTTTCTAGTTTCCGGAAAAAATATAAAATTGTGGCCACTGGCCAGAAATGGTTTTTAGATGGAACCAAAACTTTGAAAGTAGTAGCTTTCTCGAAACCTAAATCTTTACATATGTTAATACATGCATTTGAAGTTAAAGTAATACTTTTCAACCAACCTGTACATATATTCACTCTACCGTGTCCCACATACCCATAAAACCTAACAAAAATTTCTGAATTATTATATTTACTACAATATTTTTGAACGCTTTGCTGATTGCTTCTTAACCCCATTAATATTTTGAAAAAAAAAAAATTAGAAACCACCAAAATGTACTTCTTTGTAAACAAAGGAGCCGTAAGCTATTTTTGATTAACGGTGGTTTTTAAGTAGCATGGGGCAATCACGTGAGACCACTGGCGTCAGATTTCGCAATAATAAACAAATTGTAAGCAAAACATTTTGCGAAGATACACACACAGACGCCCACAATATGACAAACAAACATTGAACGCATGTGAGATTTTATATTTTATTTGCTATTTAAATGCAAATTTCAAAGAAAAAGAAAAAGCCAGCAAATCGCTATTGTATTTGCATAATAATTTGCTTGCAACAGCAGCGAATCACACAAAACCAGAACATCAACATCAACAAGTAAAAAACCCAAGCAAACACAATAAATGCTAAATAAATATGCCGCAACAAAAAGTCAACTTAACAAATTTTGCACAATTTTCTTTCTTGAAGTCGACGTATGTGTTCGTGTCATATTGTTGCCAACAACAAGTTGGCAAAGACTTTTGGTTTTGTTCAATTTTGCATTGAAATTGGCTTGTGCAAATTTGGTTTTCTCCATATACGCGCAAAAGTTTGAGGATGCAGAGATTACAAACACTTTCGTTCACAACTTAGTGAGTTTTTTTTGCTTTTTGCTGTCGTATTTTGTTTTTGGATGTGATTCATTTTAATTTCAGACTTTGCTTGAACTTTTATTTATCGACCACAAAACTTTACAATTGCGAATTATCGTCGCGAGAAATTTTTGATAATTCGATTTGGAAATCACGATTTTTTTTTACCTTTCTTTATTGGGTAGCCTAAAAAGTTTGGTAGAAAATTTGAGAAAAGTAAACATAGTTTTCCAATTTCATCAACAAACTAATGCGCAACAGGTCAGCATATGATCAAAAGTGAAAAATCTGGTATTCGAAATCTTATCGGAAAGTCTTGAAATTTGTTACACCAGGATATTTGGGGTCGCTGGTCACAAATCTGTAGTTCCGAAGCTGAGGTTACAGCACCAAATGAAACTTCACTTTTCGGTTATTTGGAGTCAACTCAACTCCTCCCAGCCTCGGAGGTGACCAGTTAGGAATCTTGTACTTCCTTGTAAAGTGTACTGAGTTCATCTTTTCTGGATTTACTTCTAAATGCCTAGGCATTGTAGTATCCACACTCAAACTGTGGTAGGATTAAATGTGGAAGAAAGAAAACGTGAAAGTCTTTAATGCTTTAAACCCATGCTGATGCTCGGTAAGACTTGAGGCTTATCTTCTCAACTCACACAGTGTATATATATGACGGTCATTAGACCAATAAGGCTCCATGATTCGCTAATATAGTGGAGGGGGTGCAAAAGATAACACGAATATGTGTAAGAGCACAACTCTAACAGCGGTATAGAAAGAACTGGCACCCGATCAAACAAATAGTCAGAAACTCCAAAATATCTGCTCTAAAACTGAAGATGTCAGGACAATTCTAAACGAGGCAACGAGCAACGTTCTAGATTAAAACGACAGGTTAGACTATGTAATTCCACAAGTTAAATTTGGCAAAATCCCAGCGTCATTATAAAGCAAAATCGATGGCAGAAAGGTTTAGAATATACATACCATTCATACAATTTCTCTACAGATGGGTCTAAAATAGCAGAAGGAGTAAAAGCTGATGCCCATATGGGTACCAGAACACAAAGGAATAAAAAGAAATGAAAGAGTCCATGAGCTCACTAAGGCAGGTATTGGCTTGCCGATATTGAGCACCTCAGACGTATACCCATCACTCTCCTTTCACAAAACGGAACTAAATGAGGAACTTACTTTGGAAACGCAGTCGATATGGGAACACTCAACCTCGTACAAAACTGCTAAAATTATGCTAAGGTCTTGGAAAATGAAAACTGCAAACTTTATTTTATCACTGTACATGAAAGACTGCAAACTCTTGGTCGGAATATTGACGGGACAGCCAAAATGGGATTCGTCCAGAGCGATGCGTGTAACACATGCAGCGGAGGAAATGCTAGAGGTACTTTGGACCTGCGCTGCACTTTGTAAGACTCCATAGATGTGCCTAGAAACAACATACTTTTCATACCTGAAGGATATTGCTGACAAAAGGCTGAACGGCTTGTTAGAACTCTCGAAGACGTGCATTTTCAATTAATTAAAAGCTATAGGTATAACTGGAAGACCATTTTATGTAAAATTCGAAGATAAGTATTCCGATATACTAACAATGGAAGCAAGTATAACGCAAGGTAGTGTCCTTGGGCCACTTCTTTACCTTCTCTATACAGCTGATATCCCTACAGCTGCTACGAAGAACGCTTTAATAGCAATATTTGCAGACAAAGAATTGCAAAATTTTTAACGACAAGCCATTCTTCGCTGTGTTGAACACAATCATTTGTGGTTAAAATATTTGGATTGTCGACAAAGCCACATGTCGTAAAACAGTTGACAATCGTTGGTTGTTTAACATTTTCCCATGCCTTATGGGCCATTCTGATGCTGGTAGAACGTAAATATTGCTCTTGCGGCCCTCTCCCATATCACTGATTAAAATTTTGACCACCTCTTTCCGATAGAATCGCTTGAAATTTTTAATATTCCCATATCTAGAGGTTGTAGTTTCGATGTTGCGTTTGGCGGCAGAAATTGTAATTTAATAGATTTCAGTGATGTACGGTTTTTGTGCGCCATGGACGCCATCAACGAGCAATAACACTTTGCGATAAGCCTTAGTCATTTCGTTGTCAAATTTTTCTAAGTAATCCAACCATATTTCAATAGTCATCCAAGCTTTTTTGTTCGTAAAGTAGTCCACTCGTAAGCTTTTAATATTTTTAAAGCCAATTTTCCGATTACCAGCAATTTTCTCTTCCCAGTGCCAGAACTAGCGCTTGACTTTTTAGCTATTATCTTTTTAAACAGTTGGTTTAAATAGCTGACGCTTCAGTTTGGTCTATAATTTAACCACGAATCGTCTTACAAACGAACAACGCTTGTCTTCTTCCTCTAGCTACACAATCCGTGGTGGACCATAGCTTCATCAACAATTTTTCTCCACTTTATTCTATCCATAGCCACATCTCTCCAGTTGTGTACGTTCATTTGCTTGTAATCACATCAGCGCTTGTAAATCATTTAATTTTATTATAAAAATGCGTGTTCTGTTGAGAAAGTTTATAGCGCGCTTCTTCCATTTTATGGTCAGTTTAATCGACCCACTGGAGCGGCTATTCGAGCTATTGTGATTAAATTTAGAACCAAATTTACATTATTGGACATCAAACCGAACCTATAGCTCATAAAAAATCACCCTTTATTTACCGTAAGTAAAATTGAGTGTCTTTCCTTGCTATGTTTTCCGCCGTCGCATTTCTCAGTTTTAAGTGCTATTGTTCGATCTGGTGCGCATTTAAAAAATAACCCAGTTTGGTCTGCATTAAAAATATTATTCCAGTCAGAACATACTTGGTCACTTACACTGGCACTTTACCCACTCACTTTTCGAAATCCGATATCATACCGCTTTTTAAAATTTTCAAGCCATCCGCTGCTAGCCTCAAGCGCCTTGTGCCCCATACGTACAGCAAATTCTTCAGCGTTGCTTTAATTACGAACCTCCTAAAGGAATGTTTGGAGTCTGACATTGGGAAAACCGTTTAAATGAACAGTTCTCAATGTCTCCATATTTAGCAGCCCACATTCTTTTCATCTTTAATGCGTTGGTGTTGCAAATAATCTCCCTAATTAGAGTACTCGGCGGAGTATTGAATTTTTTAGCAATTTCTTGCCTCGATATATCAGCTTGATCAACGGCATCAATTATTAATTTTTTCTCGAGAATAGAAATTGAATTACATTTTAATGAGCGCATTTTGGCAAAAGTCAAGGCCCGAGTGACTACAATTTCACCCATTTTTGTGTACACGTAACATAATTACGAGACTTTTGCTTATTTTGCTTTGTTTTCACTTTGTTTGGGATAACGGAACTTCAACGGCTTGCCACACATTTGGTTTTGCCTTATTTTATTTTCGTTGTATAGAGGTGTTCAAAAAATTGCTTCGCTATACAGACTCAGAAATTCTTCGTTATAATTATAGAGCATTTTTGTATGATAAACTTCGTGAAAGCGAAGTTGAATTTTTTGTTATAACGAAGTTCAATATATCGAGGTTTCACTGTATATAATTAAATAATTGTTTACATTTTTATGAAAGAAAACTTGTAAATAATTTAAGATTAAATAGAAATAATAATAAAGAATTATGCAAAATAATATCTTCGGCTCCAGACAACACAATGGACCCTAGAGGACTAAGTGAGATATTTTTACATATCAGCCAACCTAACCTTTGGCTATTTAGATCAAAAACATTTTCCATCAAATTTAAGATCCGAACGACCAAGACAAGAGTGAAAATTCTTCCCTTCTATTATACAAACTACAAACATTAGTTCAGTGATACCAAAAGTAGAATTTATTTATACATTATTTTAATTTATTATTGTAAATAAAAACCGTAGAGAAAACTCAATGGAGAGGCAACCTATAGGAAATAAAAGAATAAAAATAGTAAAGAATTACAATTCCTAGGAGTTTGGCTGAACGACCAAGTGTGGGACCATGATCATGAAGCGGTAGAATAGAAACTACTAGAGCAGCTTTCAGGATGATTAGTAATGACACGCCGGGATATACCAGGTAAATTAAGGATTCAATTTTTAAAATGTTACGTATAGTTCACGTCTACTGCAAGCTTAAACCGGTTAGAAGCTTTTAAAATGTGGTGCTATAGAAATTTACGAACACTGCTAAATAGGATGCAAACCAAGGAATGTGCTAATGGAGATAAAATAAAGAAAAGTTGCTTATCTCGGACGTATTACAAAAGGCAACAAATAAGATATTTTTCAACTGCTGATAAAAGAAAAAATGCAAGGACGAAAAAGAATTGACACGAAAAAAATTACTTTAGAGACAACATCAAAAAATGGGCAGGTCTTAAAACAATCGGCGAACTAACAGAGGTAGCGAGAAATAGACACAATTTTGATGAAATCATTAATAAATTGACTTGAGAATCATATGCAAGGATCAAAATAACGCTCGCATGTAATCGAAAACATCTATCATATCGTAGATACACCGACCAAGAAAAAATCAATACAATCCCACGGAGCGATACCGGAGCGAACTGGATTGATATCTGGCCAGGGACTGCCACTCCAACAGCATTCCCTGTGCACGCATGTTGAATGCTTATGCTGCTAAAACAACAACATTGAATCAGCAAAATGTACTGCCTTGCATTCGTTAAACGAGAGGTACTTGCATCTAAAAGTCTTTATAAAAGTAAATACGGGAAATAACAACTGCACTTTTTAGACTACCCACTACTTTGCAGCTTAAGCTTTAGATGCTTTGCATAATTTTGCAACACATTCAGTTTTACTGAAATTTTCTCTTCACATTTTGTTTTTCGCTTCATCAAATATTCGTTTGCTTCACCTAATGCCTGTTGACTGTTAAAGAAACAAAAGCTTAAATTCAGCATTATTTTATTTGGATAAAACTTAAGAATAAGGCGTGCAAAAAAAGTTTGAATAGTGCCACAAAATAGTTTACATTTTTGTTATTTTTTATTTGATGACAGGAGGTAGTCTCTCGTATCCTCATTTGACCGAAAATCCACTCACTTTTCATCTTTATCCAACTTGAAAAAAAAAACGCTTTTCTCTTGTTTTTCTCTTCTTGAATGAAAGTTCTTTAATACTTGAAAAATTTTGCTACGTGATGAAGAACCATCACCATCTTTGGAGTCATTTGGCTACTCGAGCACGTTTGAGGTAACATTTTTAATGATATATCGATTATCCTTATGATTTCAAGCATTTGCTGTTGCCGGTCCGTCTGGCATTCTTAATGACATGAACTCATAACGCTCCCAAGGCAATTAGCTCACAAACTGCGAACTTGCTTAAGGCGTCTGCGGTAGAGATAAGCAAGGTCTTCTACGCACCATTGCTACTATTACTATAATCTTTGAAGTATTCCAATTTAACCTTTAGCTATTTTTCCATAAAATAGTATTTAAACTTTCTCTACCCACCATAACGGAATAAAATGTCTACGCCTTTCTCTTCATATTTGTTGAACATACCTCTGTACTAACTAGCTGAAGATGCTACGAATGACAAAAGTTTTATATTAACTCCGTCTAAGAAATTTCCTTTAAAATTACTTACAAGCAATCAGGCAACTAGGATGTAGCAAAAACTATAGCAGTACACTTACAAACACGGATGCAACAACTTAATGAGTATCCCAAACTTTGCGGCAAAAGTTTTCTGAAACGTTTGTCGCTAACACTTTTGCTCGTATAGTCACGTACTCTTGTACCTACAAGTATTTACATACATTAATGGCGCCACTACGTATACGTGACCTTACGAATTATTTGATTCAAGCTGTTGAATTGTAGATTACAAACCGAAACAAAACACTATGCTACAGCAAACAAGACAAAAAAATCGTCATGGCTCAGCCTAAGAGACAATATTCACATTACACATTGATGCTCGTGAATATTACATATTTATACGAAGTCTGTTCAAAAAATAAGGTGAAGGTATAAATTTCGCGGGCTACGTACATTCGCCTTTCGATTATTATTTTCTTTATGTTGGTTCACTGGTTTCGAAGATATGTTCACGGTTTTAGCAATACAGAATGTTTAGTTTGTTTGTGAGAAGAATAAATAAGAGAAGTGTTTTGGTGTTAGGCTATTTTCCGCTATTGAAAAAAAAACATGGATCAAACAAGTTGCCTCAAATTTGGTGTAAGAAATGGAATTAAGTGCTCAAAAGCACTTGAACTGTTAACAGTGACTACGCTGAAAGTACTCTGAGCCAAAAAAATGTGTACAAGTGCTACAAGCTTTTCGCAGAAGCTCGAGAAGATGTGAATGTCAACGCTCGCTCCGGACGCGTCGAAAATCGATACATACTTGCATTCTGCTTACTTTTCTAACGAGTCTGACGCCTAATTATTGTCTTAGGCTGAGTTCTTCATGATTTTTACTCTAATTTGAAACAAACTCAAAGTAAGCTGTCATAAGTGCGCAATTTTTTTAGTCCACTACCCAATTTCCAGCAGGGCTCTGCAACTGAATGTATGTGTGCGTTTGTGTATGTTTGCAAAGATGCACAAAGTTTCGTAATTACACCTTGCTGGTAACTGTTTATCGACACTTTGACATTCGATGCCCTTAAAAGTACGTTTTTTAGCATTTTACAGGCTCCTTTTACTTATTTTCCAACATTCACTTAATACTACACCAACATCTATTCGAGAACTTGAAGTTTAGTTGTATGAGCGAACAGAACTTTTGTTTTAAGCCATGAACTTGTAACGAAAAAGTGGCAACTGTTGTCCTAATTGAGCGTTGAAATGTATGTGAAGTGCAAAGTAAGCATTTACGTGAGCAATTAGCCCAAGGTGCTAGTACATACCTATATACATAAGTGTGTATATGTAAACACACCATGAAAAAAACCACGTTTGGGGTAGTTGCTATACCAGCGATGTCATTAAGCACTTGCTAAATTGCTCGTGCTAATACTCGTAATGAGAAGCAGTTTGCACAAATAATCTTTGCAATTTTCTCTTTTTTTTTGTATGCGTACGTGTTAGATAACAATTATATCCATTATACCACTCATGTAACTGCTTACGGTGGTTGTACAATGCTAGCAAACAGTATGCTTGTAACGGTATTTGTGATGAAAATTTTCTAAAATCATGAGGGTTAAGTTCCCGCGTGGACGGAGTTTTATTTATTTTCGCTAATTGTCGTCAGTAGGTGTATGAAATTAAAATTTGTAGCGTTTCAATTCTGAGAAATGTATTCTTTAGGCTCGAGAGCTGATTTGGCTGTTTCAACTGTGGTAGTTATAAGGCTTAGAGCTGCGCCGCCTTTTATCCGCTTCGCCAGAGCACTGCCGCTCTTTGCTCTACCCATGTTTGCCTTCGTTCCATCTATCACATCACATCAGAGAGTGCGTGACGTCGCATTAGCTGAGCTGCGTAGTGTTGGCAACTATTTGCTCTTCGCAATAAATGTAGTGCTTTTTTGTACCCAAAATGCGAAAATTTTTAAGTTCGGTGTTTGTTTATTTTTATTAATTTAAAGCTACCGAAACTGCAAGTTAAAAAAAAAAAACTTTATTATTAAACAAAAGAATGTTAAAAAAGGTCACTCTGAGAAGATTTTAGTGTTAATGAAAATTTGTTGGTCCTTATAAAATTTGATATTTTGAAAGTGAAAGTTTAATTTATTGCTCCTTTTTAGGTTCTGCTAGAATACTAAATCTTTTTCTCTCAACTCACCTTAACGTTTAAAACCTTTTCACATATTTTAAGAAGTGTTTGAATTTACTGAATGCGAATTAAAACCATAGAGGAGTCATCATTTCTTCCGGTCCTCAATACTTAGTGGGATATAGGGCATGAAGAGGTGTATTCATAGTAAAGTTAAGCAACAAAATACCAGAAAATACTGAGGAAACCATAACGATATTGTTACAGAAAGCGTACCTTATCTTGTTACATAACCTCAAATATAGCAAAAAAGTCGTTCTCTTAGCAAAAACCTCATAAATTAAATTGTACATAACTATAACACAATTATTAAATAAAAACGCACATTTTAAAGACAATTAATCACGCATATAAAGTTCTTTAAGCAATTCAATAAAAATTTGGTGTTTTATTTTCTTTAAATGTGGATTTTAGTGCGTTTTTATATCCAAAGCTAGGCAACACTGCAATAGCGAGAGAGAGAGAGATTTGAATGCTGAAAGCAGAAGAACACCAACAATAACTGCAATCGCGGGCAATGTGACCAGATGTTAAAAATAAAGTAAAACTAAATATAACTGAGTGAATTATTAAACTAACTTTTAAAAAATGTATATTTTACAAAACTATAAACATTAATTAGAACAGGCTAGAAGAATGTCATGAAGAAAGAACTAAAACTCCAAGGCTTAATAATAAACAAAAATCCTAAATCAAGTTGCGAAAATGGTAATCTGGCCATACTGGTGCTAATACGATGTCACTCATTTTAAAATTTGCGCCATCTCATTATTCTTTCCATAATGCGTTCTATTTACATTCCCCTTTGCTGTCAAAACTGTTGCGCTCTCACACAATTCATTTCTGCATCTGTTCAACTAATCCAATTGTCAAATGTGAGCAAATGGAAGCAAGTTCGGTTGGATTCTGACTAGTGATCGGGTGTTAACTTAAACTTAAGTACGAGGTTTATAATGTAAGTCTATTTAATTATAAGGAATTTGTAACCAAAAGCTTAATAAATTTTCACATTTTAGTAAATTTCCTGCAACATATTTTAAGTACGGTTTTTCATTTTGCATCCGACTTCACTCTTAGATTTTGCTTTTTTCAAGTAATTTCACCATTAATAAAAGTTTTAATAAAAAACTTTAATGAATGAATTTAACTGTCTATAATACAAAAATGCCCATAAATTTTCCCCGCAATATTTCTCCTATGAATTTATTCAAGCTAAAAAACATTGAGTTACTCTATATGGGTATAAATAAAACGTTTTGAGAAGGGAGTCCACTTACTCAATAACATTCAGTGTATTTTTAATGACTTTTGATACTTTACTAATAAAAACTTTAAACTTTTCCACCATTCGTTTAAAAATTGTTCTAGTTTTATTGAAAGAAATGTTCTTTAGGATTGTTGCCATCAGCGAGCTTTGCGTTGAGCAAGGTTGGGGATTAGTGAAGTTCCGGAAGTAAAACAGCATAGATTCTAGTAGCCAGACGAGTTGGTGCGTGACTACCATTCATAAGTGCGTAGATTTGAAACAATAGGCATGAAATATCATATAAAAGAAGAAGTTTTTTCTAATGGGTGTTTCTCCTAAACCTCCGAGCGCATTTCTGCTTTTTAAACTTTCAAATTTTATCAGAATTAAGAGTCCGTAGTTTTATATCCTACTAAAATAGGTCCCCAATAGGAATGTCTTCTAAGAAAGTATGATAAAACCCTAAGACTTGAATTCAAGGTCTCCGTGATGATGACTTAAAGCAAGACGATAAGGTTGGCAGTGTGGTCTACTCAAAAATGATTACACTGAATCTCAGTCTACAACTTCAGGACTAAAGTAGTGCTTTCTAGGCTGAGTTCTATCAAAGAATACAAAAGGTGGCTCTCGCTCACTTTGCTTGGGCTCCCGGTCACTTTGGGGTGGAGGAAAATGAAAGAGCGAATGGGTCTGCAAAAAAAAACTCTGAGCTGGATCTTCAGCGAGTGATAGAGGACATAAGCATTCCTCTATACGAGTTATATACTGCGATTATCCTGAGCATAATCATGGAAACCAATAGAAGGTGGTATCTGACTATTAACTGCAGAGTCTCTAAAGCCCTCTGGCCAAAACTGAATCTTAAAAGGACAAATATTTTGATAGGGTATGGCACAAAGGACCTCTATGTAAGCTAAAAAACATTTTACCATTTAACTTTTGTATTTAATATCCTTAAAAGCTTCATGACTGATAGACACTTCTTCATAAAATACGACGATGAGTGCTCTGAAATATTGACGGCGACAGCTGGAGTACCTCAAAGAAGCGTACTGGGCCCGATACTTAGTATATACAGCAGATATACCAACACCAACTACTCGAGGATCAATGATAGCAACATTTGCAGACGACACAGTTTTAATGCCAGCTAACAACAATGAAGAAGTAGCAACAAAAACATTGCAAAATACGCTATCAGCTACAACACAATGGTTGGGCGGGGGCATTGAGGCAAATAAAGACAAAACACAACATGTAATATACGCGAAGAGAAAATCTGCAAGACATCCAATCCAAATTAACATAGAAGACATAAAAATACACTTAAGTGAAAAATTTTTAGGCATAACGATTGACTCAAAACTCACATGGAAAAACACATACAGAACAAGAGAAACGAGATGAAAAACAAATTCCGACTACAAGGAAAACAATCAACCCCATCTTTATCTAATAAACAAATGATATACAAATCAGTAATCAGACCGACATAGACCTACGGTTTAGAAATTTGGGGGACTGCCAGTAAATCAAACCTACACATCATACAGAGAAGTCAATCTAAGATGCTAAGGACAATCACAAACGCAAATTGGTACATAAGAAATGACGATATTCACCGCGACCTCAGCATAGACACTGCCACTGAAACAGTAAAAAGAAGCAGCAGTAAGCACATCTTGCCACTATTAGAGCACAAAAACCATGAAATTATAGAAAACTATTTTGTGCTAGTAAAATTGTAACTAAATGCTACCAAAGTCAGTAATGTTCTCTTCTAAAGGAAAGGGAAATTTTAATTTCAAACCCTAACACCAATTACTTATTGTTAATGATAGCAGATTGTAATTTATAACGGAAATAAAAAAAAATAAAAAAAGGACAAAATGTCTGCTTGGATTCAACAGATCAATTACCAGAGTCCTCACAGGAGTTACAATTCGTCACTGTACTATTGGCACCCTAGCCAGTAGAATGGGTGTACGTCACGATGATATCTGCAGGAGCTGCGAAGAAATTGAGTGGGTACAACACCTCCTCTGTGAATGCCCTGCACTTCAAAGAAGCTGTGCCAAATATGTTGGCGATTATTTCTTTGAGAATATCGGTAATTTGATTAGTTCTTAAAAAGATCTAATGGTTTAAGCAAGTTAGGGGAAGGAAAACAAATGCACGTATCACTATGGGCCTTAGGGCCACCGACTGTCTTATGTTAAACAAGCAACCGGACTAACCTAACCTAACCTAAACTGAGCTTGCAACGCTTTATAGTATTCATAAGTGTGCACAGGATTGGCCCTGGGAACTGCATTCCAAATGACCTGGTACGGAAGGAAATTATGCTGCGCTCTACCCATCACGTAGTAGTTCCTATATCTTAATATAAGTTCCAGCTTATAGCGGCTTTCATTGAATAGAAAAATAAAAAATTCAGCCAGGGAACTCAAGTATTGAAAGACTAAACAGAACTGAGCTAGGTCCAGTGAAGGAAGATATAAAATACTCCCGTCACAGTTCCTAAATTAATGCTTACTTAGTGACATCACAAGACATGCCCAGGCGACTTTTAATAAGCAGGTAGCAGCTTCCCTATAATGATTTTGTCTCAGAGAAGAAGAGAAGACGTAAAAGATTGCAAGCAGTCGCTGCTACTACCCAGCTCTAACAAAAGCGGGTCGCCTCTATCTTAGTTAGTATTTATTTGAATACGTAGCACACTTGCCATCAACAGATATTTGAAAATGCAGGCGTTTTTTAAAAGTTACACCACATGGAAAGTTAATGGAATAAAATTAGAGCTCGCTCACATGCCATCATAATGGGTGGTTTTGCATAAGTGGTTTGGCAGAGAGGCAGCCATCTATGTATCTAACTAAATATATAATCAATATTTTTACAACTAAGTAACTTAGCTGTACATTATTTAATTAAAATTCTTGCTACCCTTTCTCACCCAGTGCCTCAAAACCGCATGTGTGTTTATGTAAACTTCACATTTTGTCATTGAACTGTGAAATCTCTGATGTCAGTTTCTGCCTGTTACAACATATCACTCTCTATGTATACAAATACTTTTTGTCACGTGTCACATACACCCACGCTTACATACATATGTTTAATTAGTTGGTTAGGAAACTATTGCGAGATATATCAGTAGTAGTAGTAACCAAAGGATGTACAGGGAATAAGCACTCATGTATGGGCATAGTTTTGAATCCGAGGAAGGAAAAGTATGCATACATTTATATCTAGTAGTAAATATGAAATGTCAACTGTAAAACGTTGCATCGTTTTTTGGGTAATTCGAAACTAGTACTTAATTGGTCAAAAGAGAATTGTACAGTCTGTGCTCCTTCCCGATAGAACAGAATTGTGCCTTTTGAGGTTGTGAGAGACTTGATTTGTCTAGAAACTGGAATTAACACCGATGACAATGTTAGCCTTCAAATCCAACGGGAAATCTCTCTTCCTAACAAGTGCTACTTTGAACTAACCACGCAATTGAATAATAAAATCCTCTCTCGACGAACAAAGCTAAAACTTTATAAGGTTCTCACCATGACCGTCCTATCGTATGGCGCAAAAGCTAAAACGTTGACAATATCTGATGTAGGATTCCTTGAAGTGTTTGAGAAAAAGATTCTGTACAAAATATTTGGACCTTTGGGCGATGGAACAATGAGCTGTATAAGCTTTACGATGACATCAACATAGCGCAGCGAATAAAGATCCAGCGGCTCCGTTGGTTAGGTCATATAGTCCGAATGGGTACAAGCCGGATGGTAACAGCAGGAGCTCTGAAACTGCGGTGTCAGCAGGAAAGTGAAAGGCTTCTTTTGCGTTGGAAAGTTCAGGTGGAGAAGGATTTGGCTCCAACTGGCGCCAGTTAGCACTCGGCCAAAACCGCTTATCCGATTATCGTCTCATTCAAAAAGAAGAAGAAGAATTGTGCCTCAATTTTAGGATTTGTCACTATACTTAGTAGATGAAGTATAGCACAAATATACCACTCAGATAAATGTAATTTCTATTTGACTAGTAGAGGCAAATATTTATATATATTTTTAACAATTTTTTCATATTTTTAACTTTAAAGTCTATAGGTTTTTTTTTCGTTTTTGTGATATGGGAAAGATCATCAAATTGAACGCCCAGTAAATTTTAGAGTATTTTGAATTTTGAAAAAATAAAATGATAAAATGAATAATCACCGATCCAAAAAAACCAGGCATAACCTGAGAAACGGCTGAACCGATTTGACATAAAACCACTAATGGGCTATTGCTCCAAGGGTTACAAGTTGTCACTTTTCTAGGCCTGGCTCATTATAAGCTTTTCGCTCGTAATCACTGGATCTCAAAGGGTTCATTCCATTTAAGTTTTGTCAGTTTGTTTTATTTTTATTTGGATACATGACTATTATAGGGTGGGATTCAGGATTTAATTGGAATGTGGGCCAAAATCTCTGGCACGTCAGGTTGTTTGGAAAAGAGGGAGTGAAAAACATTATTTTAAGGGTTTTCACTGTAATCTGCTCAACTCCACGGCATAATAAGCACTTGTAGATCCCAGACTCTTGTTCAGCGTGCAAAGATATATTCGAAACTTGTTGTGTATTAAAAAAAATTATTAAATGAACGTGATTTTTGTTGATCCATTTTTATGAAAATTAAATATGACACAATAATTTAAATTTATCATGCTTGGGGAGTCAATTTCTTTCCAACTCAACGCGAATCTGATCTCAGAAATCTTAGCCAACTGCCGTTACTTTTCTGCCGGATTTTGAAGTCGGTCGCAAGTAATATATTTCACTAGCTCATGCCTTTCCTGCTGGGATACATCACTCGCATATTTATAGGAACATATGTACTCATATGTATGTACCGAATGCGACGCAAACGCCTCCCATAATGTAAACGGATTAATCAATGTGGCTTCCGCTTCGGATGTTTTTCCTACTCAAGTGGTTAGATTTTACATGTGCACTACAAATTATGCACAAATATACACATTCCTGTATGCGTGTTTGCACTTATGTGGGGAAAATTTAATTTCAAAAAGTTTACTCAAGGTATTTGCGCGATTTTGACGGCTACCAGACAGGAGCAAATTAACACTTGGAGGCGCACACATACGCACACAACAAAATTTGATTGTTCAGTAAAATCTTCATTTCGCATCCCCAATTGAATATAATATTATAATTTAATTCCAATACCGTGTAAAAAGTGGGATTGTGTTATTAAATAAATTTTCATCAATTTATATTGAGAAAATGCAAAACACCCGGCGCCAAAAAAATTTTCAAAAATCAACGCATTTTTTGAGCCACTTTGAACTGACACTCCATTTAGCCGAAATTCAATATACCATACATTTTATACATGCATTTTTTATAAAAAGTCGGATTAAAAAGTTTAAAATTTTGATGGAAATTCCTTCATTTTTACGAGCTGAACAGTTCAGGCGCAGTTTCGCTAGAAAAGCGGATTTGAAGCGCTAAAATATCGAATGGGTTTAAGGCCATGTAGTGATAAAATTGTGGAAATATGTCCAGGGTTAAGAAATGGGTGTCTGTGGTCACTAAGTGAAGTCTTAATAAAAGCAGCATGTTAGAGTGGAAAAAATATTCAAAATTAATATAAGGTGGCGCAAAATTAATCACCCAATTTGTTTCTTAAATAACTTTTTTAATAAATCAAAAAAATATTTTATATATATACGTACATATTGTATATTGAGTCAAATTCGCTAGTGTCAAATGTGATTATAAATTATCCTCCCTATCGGAGGATTCAGGGTGATTAATTTTGCGCCACCTTATATGTATGTCCAATATACCTATAATTTTTGTAGAGGAAATTTATTACAAAATTGTTAAAGCTATCAACACAATACTATGCAGTATAGTAAAATCCGAAGCAACTATTACAATGCCTTAATTAAAAAAAAAACACTTAAATGAATGTTTCTGAATAATGAATAATGAAATGAAATATGAAATATACGAGTATAATCTGAATGTATGCATGCACCACAATGCTTATATGTATATGTTATGGCACACAACTAATATGAAATATGTAAAAATGTGGAAAAAGCTTAAATCATAAATAAATGCCAAGCACAATTCCCATTGTAAAGCATTTAGAATAAGCCATAGCACTTAAGGATTAAAATTTTTGTTTGAAGGTAAAATGTGTTACGTGCGGAGGAAGCGAAATGCTTGCAGCACTTGGTGAATGTAGGAAAGTATGGTTTGAATGGAGATTGTGTCATGCTCTGAATATGGATGCCCCACATATGTAGCTATATACGAGTATTATTTGTGCTAAGCATACATATATACATAAGCATATTTAAACCAAAGGAGTCTAGGCAAATGTGTGAAGTGGTGATATAAAAGGGCGGTCCAATAACACATTGCTTTTTAGAAGTATAACAAAAAATATTCCGCAGAGAAAAACGTATATGCTCACCTTTATTTTTACCGATCTCTGCTCGATATCGATAATGATATGAGTTTTTTAGCTATGCAATTTGTTTTTGTAACATTGTTTTTATTTACCTTCATACGCAAAATTTTTCTTCTTTCTCTTCTCTTTTTTCTGCGTACCTTTTTCATTACTTTGTAAGCAGCCATATATGGAAAAGAAATAAAAAATTAATTTAAATTTAAAATATGTAAATAAAAATTAATTAAAAAAATTAAAAATCAACGGTATTTTCCAGCAACTTCAAACTAGCGCTTTATTTAATGGATACCCATGTTTACTAATAAAACAATTTTCAGAACAATTGACATCAATGCCCCAAATATCTACTTAGATCACTTGATAGCCACATTACCTTCGGTAAGCGCCGTGCAACTACTGGTGTAATATTAACTGTTCACTAGCAACTGACTTTCTTACAGCAGTAGATACTTGTGCAATATTAGATTTGAGAGCAGAACTAATATTGAAGAAAAGTTCAGAAAAGCGGCTAATTTCATTCCGAAGACCTACTTACTTTTATGATACTATTTGATAGTCAAAATTTAAACCGGAAAAGAGCTGTATATTGTAAAGTAAGCTAACAAAATACATAACTGGACCACCCTATGCATTATATATGAGTGCATTAAACATGAGTTAAAAGAAAAACTGAAAGAATCAAACGTTTTTTTCTACATGGTTTCACATGGTTAAGCATTTAAATTTGCTTGCTACACATCTCCTTGTCGGCTTTACTTTCACTCACGCAACGCCTTTAGTTGCACTAGGAATTTTTCTTCTCTACGTCCCATTATTCTTAACCATTTTTCCATTCACACGCCAGGCAATTGTTCGCTAAACATTTGTTTATTTATATATATTCTTGTGTAAGTTACATATGTGCCATATGCCAATGGTGAAAGTGGTAAAAAAACACTCATACGCCACGTTGTACATAGAGAATAAATTACTTTATTCGCTAAAGTGGCATTGAATAAAAGTTTCGATTTAACTTTCTCTTCTCATGTGTATTTGCTAAGGCCGAAAAGTTGTGTGCTGTGAAACGAAGGTGAGGCTAGGTATATACATATGTATGTATATGCATGCATATGTGTATACAAATGGACTTATTCATTATTGTAGCGAAATCTCATTTTTTTCTTTCTTTTTGTTGGGTTTCTGGTAAATTTATGATTCAATAATAAGAAAAGCTATTTATTATTTCCCATTAAAACTACATACCTATTATACTTTTGTGCTCTTTCTTCCTGTGTTTTTGCAAAGGTCTGCATCTGCAGGTAAACGACTACACCTGGCAATCACAAAGAAATGTAATAAGCCGCAATTATGTTAAATTAGTAAAAGAGAAATTATTCGTTAATTAAATTTACTTTTATTACTTATTACTTTTCTTTTGTTCATTTTTTTTTCTATTATTTACGCATTTTCTCACATAAATATAATTTGAAGGAAAAACTTCTCACCGTTTGCTCGCTTTTCCCGACGATGAAACTAATATGGAAATATTTATACTCATCGGTATAATAGTAGCTTCGAATAGTTTTCTGGTTAATTTTGCCTTTTTGAGCAACTGAATAAGCACCGTTATGCTTGTCAAATTCGACGATTTCCATGATTTTAACAATATTTTTCAACATTGGCCTTCCAGAATGTGCCTCATCTTCGACGTTCATATCATAGTAACAGAACGGGGTTAGAGAAGATATTTATTTATTTTTAATATATTTTCTTATAGCCAGGTAGTGCAATGCCTTTATACTACATACATTTAGTAGATACTTTTAAAATAATAAAAAAAAAACTAAAATTAAAAAAAAGAGGTTGTCTGTAAAGTCGGTTTACTGACGATAGCTTAACGTGATAACGTCACTGATTGAATGGTTGCATTTTCAAAAGAAAATTTTAATTTTATTTGTTTGATAGATATTTTGTATGGATATAGAGAATGAGTTAACATTACCATAACATAACATAACATAACATAACATAACATAACATAACATAACATAACATAACATAACATAACATAACATAACATAACATAACATAACATAACATAACATAACATAACATAACATAACATAACATAACATAACATAACATAACATAACATAACATAACATAACATAACATAACATAACATAACATAACATAACATAACATAACATAACATAACATAACATAACATAACATAACATAACATAACATAACATAACATAACATAACATAACATAACATAACATAACATAACATAACATAACATAACATAACATAACATAACATAACATAACATAACATAACATAACATAACATAACATAACATAACATAACATAACATAACATAACATAACATAACATAACATAACATAACATAACATAACATAACATAACATAACATAACATAACATAACATAACATAACATAACATAACATAACATAACATAACATAACATAACATAACATAACATAACATAACATAACATAACATAACATAACATAACATAACATAACATAACATAACATAACATAACATAACATAACATAACATAACATAACATAACATAACATAACATAACATACCTTAACATAACATAACATTACATTACATAACATAACATAACATAACATAACAAATTACCCCGTATTAAAGCACTTATCAACAGCTTTCATTTGATACCCATATTGTACATACACAACCAAAGGTTACCCGGGTCCACGTTTTGACCTATATCTCGAGACCCCAGTCACGGAGCGGCATGAAAAATACTCTGTACTAAAGCATTCACCAACAGCTTCCATTTGATACCCATATTGTACATACACATCCGAAGGTTACCCGGGTCCACGTTTTGACCTATATCTCGAGCCCTATTTCCAAAATAAAATATAATCCATGTTACTCGTGGATGATGTAGCTTTCGAATGGTGAAAGAATTTTTAAAATCGGTCCAGTAGTTTTGAGCCTATTCATTACAAACAAACAAAGTTTTCCTCTTTATAATATTAGTATAGACAACATATCTTATAAGGTATATGGTAAATATTACCATACATTTTTTCCTTCATATATAATAAAAAAATTAATAATTATAACATTAAAACAACAGGTATTATTAACAAACTTGGTTTTATTTTAAATTCTTCAAGTGAATCAAATTAATAATAATCAATAAGAAGGCATATGCAAATACAAATACGTGAATTTATATATGTACATTTGCGCATATACATACATACATATATACGCTCACTTAAGTAGGAGAGAGCAAGATATCGAACGTTGCCGTTCGTTTGCTTTGTTTGCTTTGTCGTTCGTTCCGCCCTTTCGCTTGCAGTTCATTCAATGCAATGAGCAAGGTAACACTAATATGAGCAAGGTAACACTAATATGAGCAAGGTAACACTAATATGAGCAAGGTAACGGCAATGAGCAAGGTAACTACATATGAACAGTAATGAGCAAGGTAACTACATATGAACAGTAATGAGCAAGGTAACTACATATGAACAGTAATGAGCAAGGTAACGACACATTTTTTCGTGCGTGCAGCCTGTTAAATCGAATTATAAGACGTTATCACGTCAATAAATCCCGTGTACCAGGTACACTGTACCTGCTTACTAATGTGCACAGCGACGCTTAGACCAATTTTCGAATGGGCTTAATATAATGAAACGTATGCTAGCGTTTCACTAGAGTAGTTGGTTGACTACCAACTTGTTTAGCTGTTTATGCAGCATAAATATATCCAGTCTGTCAGGTTCAAGAACCATATTAGGTTGTTGATATCTAAGCGAAATCGTTGTTCGAGACTCTAGAGTTGTGGTTTGTGCAGAGTAAACATTCTGTGACACTGTGTGCTGTAAAGGGTGCCCATTTTGACAGCTTGCTCTCTGGCAGACCAAAAGCTAGTTATGACCGCCGTGAGTCTCCAAGCGTCCCATCGTTTCATGTTGATCAATATTGAAGTTTGTTTTAGGTTGTATGTTGGCCATAACTGTCTGCTAATTTTGCATGTCGTTACTATAGCAGTACTTTGAATTGATTTTCACTTGATTCGCTGTACGATTTGAATATAACTCCAATGTAAAGTGGAATCCCACTAGAAAATTTTCAAGGATCACTGAGCTTAGTTCAGCTATTATGAAAACACAAATAAGAAAATAATCTGAGGGTTGGTGCTTTTAAATAAAAAATAATAAATTTTTTGAACAAACAATGAGAAAAAATATAGTATTTTAATATTTTTTTTTCTTCAAAAATAAAAAAACCAAAATCTTTTAAAAATTTTACACCAAAATTTTGAGCTTTGCAATAAATCACAAACTTATAATTTTCTCAGTTTATCTCTTTTATATTCTAGCATACAAATAAACACATTTTCCGAAAAATATAAGTCCGTGTCCAAAATATTTTTATCACTTGGCATATAATCCTTCATTTGTACAAGGTGGAGTCCAAAATAAACAAGACTGAGCGACAACAGAAACGATAACTTCGACTCTATTTATTCAAAATAGTCGCTGTTTTGCGCGACCTAAAAGCTTTTCGAAAGAGTGTTTCAGATCATTGGCCGGAATGTTTTTCAGGGTGTCGGTACAAGCCTTTTGGATGCACTCTACGGACACAAAACGAT
Source organism: Anastrepha fraterculus (assembly GCA_037575425.1). Taxonomy (NCBI): domain Eukaryota; kingdom Metazoa; phylum Arthropoda; class Insecta; order Diptera; family Tephritidae; genus Anastrepha; species Anastrepha fraterculus. Next base: position 44,129 of record JAYXIM010046380.1, read on the forward strand.
TTCCTTTCATGGCCAAATGCAATTTTCCGAATAGGTGGAAGTCACAGAAAGCCATTTCAGGCGAATACGGTGAGTGATTAGTGGTTTAAATGCGATTTCTAGTCAAAAAATCAGTCCCAAGAGTGGACCGATGAGATGGTACATAATCATGCAATAAGCGCCAGCTTCCTCCTTTGCGGTTTTCAGGGCGAGTTCGGTGAATGCGATGCAACAAACGTTTCCAAATGTCAAGGTAAAAAATTGCATTGACAGTTTGGCCTTGTAAATGATAACTCTAAACTTTGTACGAAATTCACAAAAATTTAACAAATTCCAAAAAAGAAAATCGTCATCACAATTTTCCACTTTTTATTCAGAATCCTTGGAGACTTTTTGGTAAGGGGTTTGCCAGTTCATTTAATTTTAGTATAACGAAATGTAACATAGCTTTGAAGTCGCTCAAACATCGCACTGATTTTCACAATTTTTTGTTTTTTTGCTAACGATGTTGAAAATTTTCTATCATATAATGCACATAAAGGGTGTTTTTTTTAGAGGTTAGGTTTTCAAGTTGGCACTACTTTTTTCGTAGATGGTCTTTTTGACAGCTGTCACTTGATTTATGCTCAGTTTGGTTTGCCATTTCATAATGAATAGACTTACACCTGAACAACGTTTGCAAATCGTGCAAATTTGGGCCCAAAACGAGATGGCTACCGATCCCGATTTTCACAAGAAAATTTTGTTGAGCGATGAAGCTCACTTTTGGTTGAATGGGTATGTCAATAAGCAAAATTGTCGCATTTGGAGTGAACATAATCCACAAGCCATTGCTGAGACGCCGTTACATCCTCAAAAAGTCACTGTTTGGTGTGCTCTATTGGCAGAGGGAATCATTGGTCCATATTTCTTTAAAAATGAAGCCGGCCATAATGTTACAGTCAATGGAGAGCGCTATAGAGCCATGATTAATGACTTTTTCGTGTCTGAATTGGACGATGTTGATGTGGACGACCTTTGGTTCCAACAAGACGGCGCTACATGCCATACAGCCAACGCAACAATCGATTTATTGAAGGAAACTTTTGGTGAGCGCATTATCTCGCGCCGTGGACCTGTGGCGTGGCCTCCAAGATCGTGTGATATAACACCGCTGGACTATTTCTTGTGGGGCTATGTGAAGTCGCTTGTCTACGCAGATAAGCCCGAGACGATTGACGTCTTGGAAGAGAATATTCGGCGCGTTATTGCTGACATACGCCCCCAATTGCTGCAAAAAGTGGTCGAAAATTGGGCCTCTCGGCTGGAATTTATTCGAGCCAGCCGCGGCGGCCACTTGCCCGAAATCATTTTTAAAACATAATGGCAAGCCCTTATCTTTATAATAAAGCTAAATTCTTGGCCATAACATTAAATTATATACGTTTTATTTCATCTTGAAAACCTAACCTCTAAAAAAAACACCCTTTAGTATCAACAACGAAAATTACCAAAAAACTAACTTGAAACTTGCACTTGTTATTTTAAAATTCATCAAAAAAAAAAGTTACGAAAATTGTTGTTAACAGTTGAAATTTTTAAAAATTCTGTGCAAAGTTTGAAACTTTATATGGTTTTGTTGTAGTACGTATATGTGTTTAAAGGAGGTGTACACATATAAGAAGAAATCGTAAGTGTTCGAAATAATACTGGTTTGGGATGAATACAAAAGTGGTTAGAAAATTTTATTCCACACATTTGAATTTATGAAGAAGTTTTTAACAACTCAGAAATAAACAAAATAAATATTAAAATAGCAAAATGTGTTTAAGCACTTGTTCAACCCCTTTACCTCTTTCAAAATCTAAACTTTGGAGCAGACATCTTCACTAAAGTAAAGGTTAGCCGCCCGCGCACATAGTAAATTGTATCTGCTTTGGTCAATAATAGAAGTTTTGGCAAGATGCGTTATAAGAGAAGCAACCTAAATTACTCATAACACAATTTAGTAGGGCCAAATATTTTTACGAAATTTTATGGATAATAGTCTGAAAATTCTTAAGATTTTAAATCAGAGCTTTTGCCGCTAAGCCCTTGCGGATAGTTGGCAAATTCCTTTTATCTGTCATTTGTATTCGTTTTTCAGCAGACCTTTTGTGGTCAAATTGCTTTTTCGATTATTTGAGTGCTTTCGGCAGAAGACGCTTTTGTGAAGCTGAGCGAAGCAAGAAATACCACAAATATTACTTAGACAAATGTATGTAAACATATACACATATGCACATATTATTTCGCTTAAGAGATGAACTAAATATTGTAATAATATATATTTATTAATGTGTTACATGTATTTTCTTGCTGTTAGCTGTAAAAAGATTGCTGACCTTTGAAGTTTTGTGCTTCTTGTTTGCCCTATTTCATTTCAGAAATCCTTCGTTCAAGTTATTCTTTATGCTTTTCCATTACATAAATATTTGAATACATTTTACAACGATATCTTCTAGCTATTTGTGTCCTTTTCGCAAAATTTTAGTTATCAGTAAAGTATTTGCGTTCAAACTTTGAAACGAGTTACAGAGTTGCGCTGTTATCATGTCAAGTTTTAAAAGTTGCTTGAAGTTTGCCTCACTTGCTGGCCTTTGAAAGGATTATTAATGATATTGCTTTCCGTTTTCAAAAAACTTCCTTCCGTCTTAAGTTTGCTAACCATTAAATGAAATAAAAATACTATTCAATTTACAGTCTGATTGGATATTAAGTGTGGGCTCTAAAAATTGCAGTACTAAAGTTGTTTATAGATATATTTATAACCCTTTTAGTGGGAGGTAGGTAGTTTCTTAACCTTTTTTCTTAACTCACCTGTAATGAAGTATATTTTGAATAACTTGAGATAGCTGTTTGACTAACTGTTGGTTGGACTTTGGACAGAATACGAAGATTACTATCCAAAAGTCTACTTTAACTTAAAACCTTCAAAAAAAACTAACACAAGAACAAAAACAAAATTGTATACAATAAAGCTGAAACTACGTTAAATTTTACGAACTTATTTCCCAACATGAAATTATATTCCAATGAGTTTTTACCGTTAAGCAATAAATATGAAGTCTTCTAAGACGAAATAGATACATTTGTAATGAACTAAAAATGGTCTGACCAAGTATAAGCAGCAAATTATGGAGAAAACCGTATTTTGTCAGACAAAACGTCTGAGAAAGTCGCTTATAAAAATTGCCGAAGAATAATTTTCCAGAACATTTTAGTTATTTTTTTTTTTATTTAAGAAGTTTCTTAGAGTAAAGTTTGAAACGACCCTTTTAGGTGAGATCTCATTGGTTAAGATGTAGGTAGGTAAAACAGCAAGAGCCCCACGGGCACACTTCAAGTAGCCCTTACGTGCTGTTTTGATACCATAATGTGGATCATTACCTGTGCAAAGAAAAATTTTTGGGAAGAGAAAACCTTCTACAGCCATCCAGTGCTGTTGATGTAGTGGAGGAGAGAAAAGGGATCTAGGCTGGAGAATTTCTTCAAGTCATCCCCAAAGGGCATGCTAAGGAATCTCAAGCGCCTAGCCGCCAGCGCCGGACATTTGCAGAGAAAGTGTTCAACAGTCTCTTTTTCTGCAGGCTCCCCACAGCTTCTACAATAGGGGTTGTACGGAATTCCAAGCTTCTCCGCATGGTTAAGAGGTACTAAGAAAATATTTTCCGTATATTTATATATTGTATTGTATATCCTAACCTTTAATTTCGCTCATCCACATATTTTAACCAATTTTACTACGTTTTGCGCTCACAATAATAGTAGTGCGACATATTGCAAAATGTTCACTATTTAATTATTTTTTACTAAACATTTTTTTCAACAAAAAGTATAGTTAATCTAACAACATAAACCATATTAGTTCAAATTTGAAAATTTGTAAAAAGTTTTGAAAAATGCCACAAATTTTCATGAAAATTTCAAACTTTTTGATCGTAAACTTTAGAAAAATTTTGAGTACACAAACTTGTAGCCCATTGAAATTTTAAATAATAAAGTACAAGTTTGGAGTGGCTCAAGGAAAGTGTTAATATTTTTTAACGTTTTTTCTGGGGGTCTTGCACATTTTCTCCAGATAAGAATAAATTCAAGAATTCCTTATGCATATACCAAAAACAATTTACTATGTGCATTTTGTACGTATTTTAACTGACTTTTTTCTGAAACACGAGCCAACTATATATACGTTGATTCACACGAAGTATTGCTAAGCGCCTTTCTAAACATTAAAGCAAAATAAAATCAGGGTACGGATTTGAAAGTTGTCCTTTCCAAACGTCATGGTAGTGCGCCTTTGGACTTTTCTCTGTCGAATATGAAACTAAGCGACTACTTAGTTTAGATTATTATATGCTGACCACCCCAGGCATGTGACATAGTATTACATAAAAAGTACATTGCATTATAAACAGGGTAGTTCATATAGTGTTTTTTTTTTTCTAATCATATGTTTTTTGACAGCGACAATGCTGGAAATCTTGGTAGAAAGTTAGTGTCTTATCTCCGCGAAACTCCTCGTAGAAATCTGGGTTAACAGTAAGCGCTTCTGCGAAGTTAGCCGAGGTAGTCACTAAAATGAGATCGTATTCAATAAAAATGTGAAATGGAGGTTTCCTTACATATAAAAACAAAAAAAAAATTTATGTGTAGAAATGCACAAGAGCCGTAGTAAAAAAAATTTTGAAATTCAATACGTTTTTGAGCCACTTGAAACTTGCCCTTTATTGTACCTAAATTTAAAGTACTAGAACACTGCATTGACATTATTTGAAAGATTTTCCTAGACAGTTTTGAAATTTTGATTAGACTAAACTGATTTCATTTTTTTTATTTGCAAAAAGTTTTAATTTTGATTGTTTTGTAGGGAAATTAACGATATTAAAAAAAAAAACGTTGAAATGAAATTACAAACAGATAAAGTGTCGAAACATGCAAATAAGGTTCTTCAAAATAGATATTAAACCCGGTATTTGTATTGCATTCTAACATATGTACTCATTAACGTTCCAAAAGAGCCAGAAAAAAATGTACTTTATGTTGTAAACCTTTTAAAAATTTCACAACTGCATTAAAGTAAATAACTGACGAGTATCTTTACCTAAAATTTAATGAGTGACCTTAACAAATGTCTTCCGAAGCTAAAAGTAATGAAATCTGTCCAACCGTGGATTAAGCGACACAAACGCGCAAAATAACTGCTTTCGAGTTTTATGTAAAGTACTGCAAATTATCATACATAAATTTACTTAAGCTCCTACACACACATACTTTCACTTAGAAAAGTTTCAGTATGTATGCTATGCATAGCGGGTAAAGCGAACATTTTTTCTTAGTACTGCATACTTACCTACGACAATATTTGTGCTTACCTATGAGATTGCTCTCGAAAACTTAAGCAATTTATTTCTCATATTCCCATATTTTATCTTTCACTTCAAATTCAAATAGCTTTGAGCATTTTTGCTGTCAAATTAAAAAGCAATTCTGAATAATTATACAGCAGCTGCATAATAAGTTGTTATATATTTCAAATGATGCAGGTACCAGAAAGCAGCACTACTTTGTACATAAAATTATGAATTTTAAAGAAATGTACAGCAATTTAAAGTATTTGTTTTTGCTTTTTAGGACCTGCTTTTACTTTTGTGTTAGATTCCATGGTATACTAAATTCCATGTAATACTAAAATATTTAAAAAATTTAAAAATTTAAAGTTAATTTTTTTTTTTTTTATAAAGAGAAGAAATGTAAACACTTAAGGGGTAAGGGGTAGTCAGAATTTTCAAAAAAGTTACGTTTTTTGCATTTTCTTAAAGTATATTATCTTTAAAATATTGTGTGAAAATTTGGAGTGAATCCGACAAATACTTTTCGAGTTATTCAACAATAAGTGCTCGGGCAAAACCAAACAAAGACAAAAACTTTAAATGCGTTTTCTCAAAACTATGTTTTTTGAACTGGTGAGCACTGAAACTTAAAAACCGCTTGGTAGATTTTAATAAAATGTATACTGCTTTTGAAAAACATAAAAAACTCGTGCCTGATTGAAGGTTTTTTTTTTTTAAATTTCGGTTTTTTTAAACAATTAATTCTCGGTTTTTTTTCGAAAATCTGAAAAATATTTCCTGAAGCCGCCATATTGTTAATTTAAAAAAAAAATCTTTAATCAGGCAAAAGATTATGTATTAAGAAAACTAATTTCTCTTGACCGATTGATTTTAGAAGAATCTCCAAGGACTTATGATAATCACCGCAAGGTGAGAAACAGGCTCCACACAAACAGCGATAACTTTTACAATTATTGATTTTTTTTTTTTTTGAAATTTTGCCAAAGTCAAGTCGAAACATAAGGTCAAGTTTTTTTATTTGTAAAATAAAGTAATTGACTAGCAAGAAAAATTATTGAAATCATCATTTTTTAATTTAAAATAAAACTGTATTCGTGGAGTTGAGACTGATTTAAGACTAACCCGAAAGCTTTCTGACGTAACGCCAAAAGTCCAAAGAGTAGTGCTCCACTCTTTCCTTCGAGGTGTTTTGCAACGGGAGCTTTGCTTCCTCCACTCTATAAAAAAATATAAATCAAAGTTTCAAACTTTGTGCAAACTAAAAAAAAAACATAAATAATCTGATATAGTTTACGAGAAATTTAGAAGACCATAAAGTTAGTTGGTTTTTGCAAACCTCACCATATATATAAATATAATTGGCGCGTACGCCCTTTTTGGGTATTTGGCCGAGCTCCTCCACCTATTTGTGGTGTGCGTCTTGATGTTGTTCCACAAATGGAGGGAACTACAGTTTCAAGCCGACTCCGAGGAGGAGCTTTTTCATGGCAAAAATACATTCGGAGGTTTGCCATTGCCTGCCGAGGGGCGACCGCTATTAGAAAAATGTTTTCCTTAATTTTGGTGTGAATTCCGAATGGTAATCACGCAAATATATTAGGTGTTTAGGTGTTTGGCTCAGCTTCTCCTCCTATTTGTTGTGTGCGGGTCGGGTAATAACGATATCTCTAAGCAGTCATATTTCAAAATCTAGCTTAAAGCAGAGTTTCTCGTACAAGCAATCAATTTCCATCACTCAAAATTTTTTTTTTATTTAATAAAAAAGTTGTTCAAAAATAAAATTAGATGATTAATTTTGTGCCACATAGTATTACTTTTTTATTTAAAAGAAATGCACTTAAGGCACGTCATTTGTTTGATTATGGCGTATATCCCACACTGAAAAAAAAGATTGAATATTGAAGAAGATTGGCTTAACCGTAGATCAGCCCTACAAAAAACTTCACAATTCTATACCGTGTATCTTTTTTTAAACATACTGAATTATTATTAAAAATGAAACAAACCAATGTGTTTTTAACTAGATTTTGAGATAGTTATAAAATTAAGCTTTATTGACGCATTTTGTACAAATATTTTCCATATGTTTGTCTTTACAATAAGGTTTTTTTTGCATTTGCTGCAATATAAAGAGGTCCATTTGTTTTTATTTTCTCCGGAACTATAACACATACAACATCTTGCTCGATTCTTTTTTTCCAAACTTTCCATTTTAGCCTTTTTTGATGATCCAGCTTCGTTCTCGTCTGCACTGTTGACGACGCCTGTAAATAAAATCGACGAAAGCATGCCATTTTGAGTACGTTGGGATTGTTTTTCAACATAAGGTTTAGCTAATGAAATGGCAAGTTCATGAAGAAAACACTTGCGTTTTGTGTGCTTCCTTGTAGACTTCCAGTTTGGATCTATTTCATTATATATAATATATGAGTTTAATGCTGAGATGTCAATCATATTGGAAAAAACTGACATAGTCCAACGATTGTTTTTTCGCTTGCAAATGTAACAGCTTAACATTTTGTCCACCGTATCAACTCCTCCTTTCGTCGAGTTATAAAAGGAAATTAATTGTGGCAATTTTTTTGAGTTACCTAGAACATTCGCGTCGTGGTGCATTGTGTTCATAACAATTGTGCATTTGTTTTTATGGCTCATATACGAAACAAGAGTAGTGTCCGGAGTAAATGCAAAAGTTGAATTAAATCTAGGAATGTTTTTGCACTGAAGTAACTTTGGAGGAATGGATCTCTTATTTTTGCGCATTGTTCCAACCATTGTTAGATTTCGTTTTAAAAGTTTTTGACCCAACGGTGTGACCTTTCAACCCTTCCACTAAATCAAGTACGACCCGCTCGCCTTGGTTGCGCTCTGGAACTCCAGTAATTGCTTTTCCCAAATAAGGCTGTAATTTCCAAACATAACATGTTTCGGAATCAACGGCCAACCAAAACTTTATTCCGTACTTCTCGGGTTTCGACGGAATGTACTGGCGAAACTTACAGCGGCCGTGAAAACCCAATAATTGTTCATCTACTGTGATGCAATCATGAAGATTATAGAACGTAGGGAGTAGTTTTACCCACCCAAGATTGCGAATTGGTGTAAATTTATCTTCACTTCTTCTCTCTCGTTGACTAAGTACGTCATCAAAGCGTATAACTTTCAATAAATATAAAAATGTTTTTTCGGTCATAATTGTGCGAAATATAGGTCGCCCATATGTAGTATCGAATAAATCATGCAAAGTTTCATTTTTAGATCTGTATAAGTATTCCAAAAAAACAATTTTTTATTTATGATATTTTAGTTTTTGAATATACATATGTATTAACGTACTTATATACACCAGCCAATATCAAAACAGCCAGAAAAGCCAGAAGTAGATCTTCATCAATTTCTAAATGTTTATCTCCATGCAATTTTTTCCCATACTTATTCGAATTTTCAATTATTATTTTCGTAATCGATGTAGGGAAAAATAATAGCATGGAATCTCGGATGTTTCCAACTCGGCTAGATGCGTTTCCTGTTACTCCTAAAAGAAGTAGGTCAGTATGTAAATTGAAAAATCGTAATATAAAAAAGCACAGTTAGTAACCTGGTCTCAAACTAATGACGTTTTCCGCCCTTGAACGACCGATGGTGTATGGCTCTGGATTCCATATGGTACCATCTTTTGCAGTATATAACGGATCAATATCAAAGTTGAGACCAATATTCTCAGAAATATCTGATAAAAAGCTTTCATTTGAGTCATTTTCAAACACATAGTCCTCCGCCTCAGTTTCTGAATTGGAAAAATTTCCATTTTCAGATTCATCGTTCGAACTGTCCTCCTCTAAAGTTAAATATATTTTTGAACCAAACTTCACTAACAATCACTTATTCACAAAAAAACGTCCGAATAATGTCAAAACAAGGATGAAACTAAAACTGTTCGCACGAAAAACCATTAAAAATTTCATATGTATCAAATATGATACAACGAGTAGAATTATGAAGTTTTCGTTTTTCTCGCGGCCTACTTGATTTTAAAATTTGAAACTCAGTTTAAAATTCCTATATCAACGGAACAAACAAAGTCATAAATGTTGAGGTAAGTGTTGCCAACGTGGACGAATTTATTGGCTTCTAAAATATGAAATGTATCATTTTTGATACAAAGAACGATCTACGGTTAAATGGTTCAAAAGCGGTGACTTTGACGTTTATGATAAAGAATTCTTTGGAAGTTCAAAAATATTTGAGCACGCCGAACAGCAAGGATTGCTATCGGGATACGATACGTAACTTATACATAAAATTATACATACGAAATATATACCTGTACGACAGTGGTCGCCAACCTTTTCAATGTGTTGAGCTACTTTCAAGATTTTGAAATAAACAGCGAGCTACTTGCACAAGCCAACATAAATTAAATAATACACAGTTATATTCGACATACAAAACATGTATTTATTTTACTAATATACGTTCTATATATAATAAACTTATGACTTATAGTGCTTATATTTATGCATAACTACATCCATGTTCACACCTATCAATCGTAACAAAATTTTTTGCAACAAAAAACAACAAAACAGTAATAGTACATTATTATATAAATAAAATATGGGCAGATAAAAAGAGCATATTTAATGAGAAGGTTGACATTGTGACTCATCGATAATTTTTTTTAATATTTGCAATATAATTTGATACAGTCATTCGAATACAGTTATCCAAATGTATATCTGTAAGCCGATTGCGGTATTTATTTTTAATAAATTTCATATTGGAAAAATAAGATTCACACAAATAAGTTGAACTGAATAACGCTTTCACTTTCAACGCAACACGGCATAAAACTGAATACTTATCTTTACTTACTAAAGTCCATGTACATTTTGTATTTGAACCTAAAGATTTTAAGGTCAAGTCATTTTGAAAAGCAATCAGTTCCATTTCTGTCACAGCAATGTCTTCGCCAAAGTTGTTCATAACACAAGCTGCAAACTGTTTACGTCACTAAAGCAATTTTGCTGAAATCCTTTAAACGATTTTTGAAGTTTTCCTTCAAGTTAGAAACTATTTCCATATGATATTTACTGTCATTTTTGAATATCTTTTCGGAAAGAATAGGGAAATGCTTAGTATCGCGGTTTTTTAGGTTTTGTTCCTAAAATTCAAGTTTTGTAATAAATGCATTTATATCAGAAATCATTTCCGCTAATTCTTTATCCCTGCCTTGAAGCTGCAAGTTAAGCTCATTTAATTTCTCTGTAATGTCCACAAGAAAGCCAAAATCTCTGAGCCAAGTCGAATTTTCCAGTTCAGGAATCGGTTCAACGCGTTCTTTGAAAAATTGGAGTATAGCAGGCAGGACATCATTGAAACGTTTGAGCACTAGTCCTCTGCTTAACCATCGCACTTCAGAGTGAAGAAGTAGCTCTCCGTATTGACAGTCAATTTCATCAGCCAAGGTTTTAAATAATCTTCTTTGTAACGCTTGAGCTCTAATCTGGTTCACAATTTTCACCACCATAACGTTGTTCAAGTTTAGAAAATTTCCACATAATGCTTGCTGATGTATAATACAGTGGTAACTAAGAAATTGTGGAAAACTTTCATCCTTATGACATAGCGCCACGAGCCCCTTATCACAACCCACCATAGCTGGAGCACCGTCAGTTGTCAGGCCTACCATTTTTGATATTGGAATTTTCTCACAAGAGATGAGATTTTTTAAAAGAGAAAACAGCTCTAGCCCAGTAGTATGTCCTTTGAGTGGAATAAACTTCAAAAGATCTTCTTTAATTGTAAAATAACTAAAAGCCATCCTGACAAATATGGCCATCTGTGAGGTGTCAACTACATCTGTTGATTCATCCAGTTGCAGTGAAAAATAAATACAGTTATCTAAGTCACTTCTTAACTGTAAAAAAATATCACTGCTCATTACTTCTACTCGCCTCATCACTGTATTAGCAGAAAGTTGCATAGATTTTATAGCAGACACTATTTCGTCTTTATTTCTAAAGTTGGCGAATAAAGAATCTGAAGCTTCCAAAAATGCTTGTTTTATGATTTCCCCGTCTTCATAAGGTTTTTTCCATTGTGCAATTATCTGGGAAACACGATAAGATGCTTCTGTTGCAGCCTTTCTTTTGTCGATTGTTTTCAAAAATATTGACTGTTGTCCAATTAACTGGATTTTTAAATGTTTCAGTGTTTCTTTTCTGGTGGCAGAGTTTAACGGGAATGCCTTCTCAAAATTCGAATGTACAGTTTTATGATGCCTCTCAATATTTCCTTTTTTAGGAACTGACACAGATGTATTACATAACAAACAAACACTTTTGCCTTTAACTTCTGTGAAGAAGTATTGTTCATTCCATTCCGAATGGAAATGGTATGTATTCGCCTTCTTACTACTGCTTGCCATAATGTTTCGAACTCTAACCCAACCGCTGCACGCAGAACGTTGATAATGCCGTTCAATATTAAACTGAGCGCAATGTCGACGTGCATTACGTATATATAAAGCCAAAAAATTCTCGAACACGCTAATCGGTTCCAGCCGATCCTAGAACGGAGACGCGACTTGGCGTCGTGTTTATCGGCGCGAAATCGCTTACCACAGTGTTGCCGCTGTTTATCTATTTATAATATTATGAAAATTTCTGAAATTTGCTAATACTGGTATGATTTTCAGACTTTTGGATTTTTTGCAACGTGAGCAGCGCGAGCTACCAGAATTGCCTTTGCGAGCTACCGATAGCTCGCGATCGACGGGTTGGCGACCACTGCTGTACGATGACATACACTATTTGTCGAGTATTTGGCTGAGCTCCACGCTTTATTTGTGGCGTGCGAATTTATGGCGTCTCTCCATACATTGAGGGACGTACAGTTTTATGCCGCATCTGAAGGCAGATGGTTTTGTGTGAGGAGCTGTTTTTTGGTAGAACCGACTGCTTTTAGAAAAAAATTATTTCATTATTTGGTGCTTCATTCCCACAATTTCGAATCCGGGCACTAACAAATGGGAGTCATGCACCAATCCATGCAGCAACGGTTCGCGGAGACGAAGTTTTTAACTTTTTCGCAGAACTAAATTTTATTTACTATTGCTATTTGTTTATCATTTTTTCTTTATTGTTTTTTTTCACCGGACACTTAAATAGAAAGCACGTGAAATTTTTCTAAGATTTGGTAAACGAAGATCTAGTCAACTCGCTTACTTGTGCCACTCTCATCTTCTCTTTTCGACCGCGTAATCAGGTCTTCTATTATAATTTGTTTAGTAAAATTTAGTAAACAATTTCTGCCGCAGCTGAGCCATTATGACGATCCAAATAAATGCGTTCACAAACTCTATGTTACCATTACCTCGCTTCTAAGAGCTCGCGGTGTTTCCTCCTTCAGCACCACATCATTTTAGGTTTCATTTTATACACTTGAAAAACTATTAAAGACTAGCCTTTCCCAGTGGGCTTCGCACCACCATACATAAAATGTTTTTTTTTTATATAAAATGTTTAAACAGTTGAATTAGTTGATTTTTTTCATTCAACATACTTTCTAAAGATGTCACAATAGCCTTTTCTGTACTTTTTTAAAATTTGATTGTGGTGGTCACCTACATATATACAGGTAAGGTGAAAGAGCCGATAAAAACTTGTAATTAAACTTTGATTCTTTAATTTCCATTTCAATTTTTTACGCTAAATAAATTATGCTAAAATAAATAAAGTTAAAAATGTTTTCCAGTTCCTTGAATGCTCCAGCTTTTATTATATTTTCGCCCAAAATTAATATTAACAGAATACACTTACAACCACAACAGTACAACAGAAACGCTCATAAGCGGCTGTGTATTTGTTATTGTTTTTCCCATACAGGCATTTCGTATGAGAGGAAACCATTACTCACATAAAATATCATAACTCAGGAACGGCTGCATCCCCCTTTTCTGCCATTCGATGGAGTACATATGGCAACGTATCTCCCCAAATACATATAATTTCACAATTAAATCCATAAGTGCTTTACATTTTTGCCGAAATGGATACTCATGTGGTTCAAACACATCCTAGGGTTATCCAGGTCCACGTTTTGGTCTATATCTCGAGACCCTAGTTACGGAGGGGCATTAAAAATACTCTATACTATAGAATCATCAGCAGCTTCCATTTGCTACCCATATTGTACAAACACATCCTAGGGTTACCCGGGTCCACGTTTTGGATTATATCTCGAGACCCTAGTCACGGAACGGTATGAAAAATACTCTATACTATAGAAATCATCAACAGCTCCCATTTGCTACCCATATTGTACAAACACATCCTTAAGTTATCGGGGTCCACGTTTTGGGCGATATCTCGAGACCCTAGTTACGGAGGGGCATTAAAAATACTCTATACTATAGAATCATCAGCAGCTTCCATTTGCTACCCATATTGTACAACCACATCCTAGGGTTACCCGGGTCCACGTTTTGGATTATATCTCGAGACCCTAGTCACGGAACGGTATGAAAAATACTCTATACTATAGAAATCATCAACAGCTTCCATTTGCTACCCATATTGTACAAACACATCCTTAACTTATCGGGGTCCACATTTTGGGCGATATCTCGAGACCCTAGTTACGGAGGGGCATTAAAAATACTCTATACTATGGAATCATCAGCAGCTTCCATTTGCTACCCATATTGCACAAACACATCCTAGGGTTACCCGGGTCCACGTTTTGGATTATATCTCGAGACCCTAGTCACGGAACGGTATGAAAAATACTCTATACTATAGAAATCATCAACAGCTTCCATTTACTACCCATATTGTACGAACACATCCTTAAGTTATCGGGGTCCACATTTTGGGCGATATCTCGAGACCCTAGTCACGGATCGGCATCAAAAATACTCTATACTATAGAATCATCAGCAGCTTCCATTTGCTACCCATATTGTACAAACACATCCTAGGGTTACCCGGGTCCACGTTTTGGATTATATCTCGAGACCCTAGTCACGGAACGGTATGAAAAAATACTATAGAAATCATCAACAGCTCCCATTTGCTACCCTTATTGTACGAACACATCCTTAACTTATCGGGGTCCACATTTTGGGCGATATCTCGAGACCCTAGTCACGGAGCGGCATCAAAAATACTCTATACTATAGAATCATCAACAGCTTCCATTTGCTACCCATATTGTACAAACACATCCTAGGGTTACCCGGGTTCACGTTTTGGCCTATTTCTCGAGACCCTGGTATCCGATTCTTAAAATTTTAAAACACAAACCATCTACTGAATAGTCCAAACAAAGCCTAAAAATTTGGTTTGGATAGGTGAGACCGTTCTTGAGTTATAAGATTACCAAGGAAATGTAACTTCTTTTTATATATATAGATTTATTTTCACTTTTCTAACTGCTTTGCATAGAAAATATGGGCAAATTCAAATTTCAAGGGAAGCTAAGTTTTTGAATTTTTTGCTCAATTCATATTGCCAGCGTATCGACAGGATAATATGGTTTTGCCATCATTACCACATACGAGTACACAGCTGAAACTGCCAACACTTAAATGTTATACGTAAGAGTTTCTAGGCATGCACATGGATTATTTCCGCGTAAACTGTCTTTTTTTGAACATCATTTCCTACTTATTTTGTGTTTACTCACTTTTCTGACTTTGGTACTCGTATTCAGTTTTCTCGGTATTTCCATTAGTAGTGGTTTGGCGCGCATATAATTCACGAAAGTTAGCTTTCGCGCGGGTCAAAATGTGCAAAAAAAAAAAAACAAATTACACTAATAAGGAAAGGGAAATAGGAAAATGTATCCTTTTCTCTCAGAATATGTGAAAGGTAAGTGAAGTAATCTGCTTGAAATAGATATGAGCGTGAAGATTTTCTGATGAAACCTAAACTCGCAAACAAACGCAACAAGCAGAAGAGTTGCAATGAAATAAGATGGAAGTATTTAGAGAGGGCGCAAAGGAGAAGTTATTTATAGGGGACTAAGCCCACTGCTGATTTGATGGGCGTGAGTTGGATTAAGTGTTCCAAAGATATTAGGATTACACTGTGCTGTCTACAGTCTCACTCAATGATTACTAATAACAGTGGCTTACAAATGATTAATGATTTTGCAAAAGCGGTCGCTGACTAGAATATGTATTTGTTTTTTTCTTGTAGTTTTCTGGAAGCTGAAGTTGGAAAGGCTGCAAACCTAGCTTGTGATACTACTGTGACCAGCTGATGGGTTAACTTTTACATAGATAGTCAGGCAGCCATCAAAGAAGAGTAGGGAAGCAGTAGAAAGATTGGCATCGAATTATAAGCCACAGATAGTGGACGATATAGCGAGAAACGGAGTCTCTCTATCTTCGGAGTTTATTATCGAATCTTATTATCGAAAACATGATCAGAAAACTCCGGACAAGATGGAGGAACTTGTCTACTTGCAGTAGTGCTAAGATCAGGTGCAAACATGACGATCACAGTCGTACTCGATGTATACTATCACTGACACGAAGAGATTGTGCGAGAAAGCACGGCTCAAGGGAAACTGGAAAGCATCTCCTTTGCGAACGTCTTGCGTTATTCGAAACGCGCTTAAAATATCGGGGGACACCACAATTTGATGGATTGGAAGATATCTCCGCAGTGGGTTGGAAATTTCTGCTTAAAGTCTCACCATGCGGGTGGACTACTTCGAAACACATACCTAAGGAACTCCATCTGGTAACGATCGAACCAGTCTATGCGTGACTGCAAGTAAACCTGCTCAACCTAACCTAACCTTCCTCGATATCGCACAATAATCATTTACTCCCCATGTTGAAAAACCTGGCTTAAAAAAATTAAGAATCTAGGTAATAAATTTTACCAAAAACTCATAAAACCCAATATCTATAATTTCTCTATTATATATCAGTATTTAAACAAAATGTATTTGCCTACATAAACTTCTTTATCGAAACTATATTATTTGTATTGAGAATAATATTGGGTCATGTCCGAAAGCATTTTAGCACTTCATAAAATCCAACCAGACCTGTGTGAGTGTACCAACTGTGCTGTTCGTCTGGACGATAAAGTTGCGAACTCTCTTCTTGATATGGCCAATTTATTTGCCCAATTTACAATTTTTTTCCTCGTTCACTCCTTTTGGGAGCATAGGGCCTCGACAAGACTCTTCCATCGTACACGGTTTTGTGCTGTTCTGTTTGCACCGTCCCATGAGATGTCGGCATCTGCTAGTTCGCACAGCATTGACCTTCTCCAAGTGTGTTTTGGTCAACCGCGACCTCTGCTCCTTTGCAGGTTCCAGTCAAGAGCCATTCTCGTTATGCTATCTGGTGGTTTTGTCAGTCTGTGACCTATCCATCACCACTTGCTGCATTTGATTTGCCTAAGAATGGGTTCCTTGTTCGTTAATATCCACAGTACATCATTATTGATGGTGTTTGGCCAGAATATTCTGCAGATGATGAAGGATTGTAGCCTCTGTGTGACGATCTTAGAGACCAGCCATGACCGTACAACAATATTGCCTTTACACATGCACCAATTACTCATAGTTTAGTGCACCTGGACCGCATGCATTCGCCCGAATGCCGACAGTGCGTGCCAGCGCGACTAGTTTATCCGCCTATTTATTATCATATGAGGTCTTTGGTAGATTTTCTCTTGAGTCTGGTGAAGGCATGGAATTTGAAATCATTTCTCTGACAAGAGGGTTTGAGTGCGATCGGAGTCGTGCGTTGTGTAATGTGACATATTTTCGTATTTTTTCAGTTATAGTGGATACTTTGAGATCAAGATAAATTTGTGCATTTGTCATATAATAAAAGAAATTTGATCATTCTGAGGGCTTTCGTCTGGGTTATTTAAAATATTTCGATGTTGGAGTTACCTGCAGCGCCCCAAAGTTGAATGTCATATGTCCATATCGGTTTCCAGATAGCTGAGTAAAGTAAGCTCTCACTACTTTCGAGAGAAACATGAGAATTTTGATATAGTAGCCAATATAGGCTTCTGAGTCTTATTGCTAGAGCCTTCCGTTTAGTGAAAATATGGGTTTCGAATGTGAGTTTGCTATCAAGATGCATGCCGAGATATTTTGTCACGTTAGTTTGGAGGATTATTGTATTGCTGAGCCTTTCGATTTAGTGTAAAAGTGATTTGGAAATATTTTGTCTCGTTTGGTTTAATGAGCCACTCTTTCAACTCATGAGTTATTTTATCAAGTCCTTTCTGGAGTTTATGGGAGGCCACAAAGGGTGGAGTCAATTGTGAGTACGGCAGTGTCATCCGTGAACGAATGATTCTTCAGACACTGGTAGATCGTATGTGTATATCTAGTGTAGCATGGTGCAGATAATATTGCCTTGGGGTACACCAGCTGAACTTTCACATAGTTCAGACTGTTCTTTGCCTTATTTGACAATGGAATATCGTTTTCCGACGTCGGACTTAATAAATATGCAATCGTTTATTGGTAGAGTGTATTTTATTTTATAGAGTAAGCCATCATACCAAACGCGGTCAAAAGCCGCTGTGCAAAATTTTATTTGTGCGAATGCTTTGTGAATACTATTTACGAGTCTGTGTACCTGTTTGATGGTACTCTGTTTTTTCCTGAAACTGATTTGGTGATTTGGAATTATATTTCGGTACTCAATTATAGTCATCATTCTTTTGAGGAAAAGGGATTCCATTGCTTTAGAGGCAATAGGCTGATGGGCCGATATAATTCGACTAGTTCAGTGCTTTTTCCTGGTTTGAAAATCATTTTCACTTGAGCTACTTTCCTTTGAGGTGGAACAAAACCAGATAATATAAAAGAATTATATATTTACGTAAGGAAAGTGAGTGCCTCTTCTGGGAGTTGTTTCAGTACTTCTCCTGTTATGAGATCATATCCACGAGCCTTTTTTTTTAAGTTCGCTTATCACTTCTTTAACCTCACTATTCGAGAAGTTTTTTATGGGTGAGCCCATCTGGTGTGTGTGTTTTAGGACACCTTGTACTCTTTGAGCAGTACTTGGAGAGGGTTCGATGGGGGGCAAAACACTTGGGTGAAGTGACGAGCAAATGTGTTTGCCGTCTCGAGATCTGTTTTAGCCCACTTGATAGTTTCTATTTTATTGGATGGTTGTGCTAGGGTTGGCGTTTTTAAATTTTGTATTGCTTTCCATAGAGAGTATTCGGTGATAGAAGTTGCAAAAAGTTTGTTGAGATAAGTCTGCAGCTGAGGATTGTGTTCTTTTTTGAAGAGTTCTTTGAGTTCTCGAGTAAGTGAGTTGGGTTTCTTTTTGTTCTCAGGGTGTCTGCTTCTTTGCCATGTGTTTCTTGCTTGTCGTTTTTCTTTCAGTTTTCCTTTTATCTCAAGAGATATTTGTGTGTGGTGTTGCTTGGGGAAACAAGGAGTTGAATTCCATGCTGCATGTTGGACACAATTATTGAAATGCTCAGCAGCATTTATATGCTTTCATTGCTCTTGAGTGGGTGTTTTAAGTTAATGGTTGAAGTAATAAGGGTTCAGAAATACGTCGAGCCGGTTTTACTGTTGGGCAAGTGATTTAGCTGAATCTTTATTTAGTTTGACAAATACGTGAAGAGTGGCCATATGCTAGTTTCCTAACATAAGCTGCGGGCTATTCCACTAGCTGGAACACATTTCGGTGCACAAAAGTCGATGAGATCTGGTATTTTATTTGTTTCAGTGGGCCAATACGTTGGAGAGCCTGATGAGGCTGTGATGAGGTTCAATTTCGTGATGACTACCAATAGTTGGCGATCTTTTGAGGTAGGGAGACGGGATCCCCAATGAGTGTGTTTACCATTATAGCTTCCTCCTGCTAGAAACCTGTTTCCAAGGTTTCTAAAGAATTTTTCATACTCCTCTGTTTTGATGGCATTCTTGGGTGGGCTATACACCGCTGAGATTGTGATAGGGCCATTCGAACTCTCCACAACTACGTTTATTTGCGGCTTGAATAGCTTCTGTGCAAAAAGAGTTTATGCTGTAATGCTTATATAATAAATTTATTGTTCTTTAAGCTTTTATCAAATATCAAAAAAATAAAAAAATATATTTTATTATATTTCCAAAACTGCCTGACCAAAGAAAATTAAATGGATTTTTGAATTAAGTGATTGATTTTACACCGGAATTGGATGATCTGGTTATTGGATTTTCTTGCTTGTAAACTAGTGTAATCAAGATAAAGCTGAGTAAGATTTTCTATTTTGCTTTGATTGCTTATTTCCTTCCTGAATGCATATTCATGCACGTGTCACTTTAACGTGATTGGTATCTGTGGTGGGGAGTTAATGCGCTTACTGATGTTTTAACGCTTGTACACATGCTCGTACATATGTGTGTGTGCGTACTTTCATTTATACTCAAGCCGCAAAGAAATCGCTTAACTTCAATGGCATGCATACATACATACGTACTCGCTTTGAACGTGGGTTGTACGCGTACCATTTTGCTAAGTTTCATGTGGTAATGGTTGGGAGTATATTATATTTGAATTTCATTGGCTTTGCCTTTCAAATGCTGTGTGCAAAATCGTTTCGATAATCGCCTAACGTTTTGCTTGAGCTTTTTAGAGAGCGGTAGTGTTTATTTTTCTTTTGTGCTATTTATAATCCAGATCCTCCCAATTTGGTTTTCCACCTCAAAGGAGGCACTCCTTCGATATTCGCCACCTCTCACTTGTATAAGCAAATTTAAATGAGCTGTCTAATGGAGTTATGCAAATGGTGCCGAAATGTTTTCTGACTAATCCTCAAATCCTAAGTAATGGAATAAGAGCTCAAATGATGGTCAGAGTCGAAGATTACCACATTTACATCGCTCATTTGTAACAGTGGCGTGAATGTTTTCAGTTTGCTATACCTCCCTAAGTGAAAGTAAAGAAATATTTATTTCTATTTCTAATACTTCATTTAATGAGTTACTATTAATAGAGCGCACGTTTTGCGCGACTTCAATGAAAATCTGGTGGTAATTCTTGCAGATTTAACAAAAACAAACACAAAAAAAAAAAAAAAAAATTGGATTATGACTGTCTTGCTGCAAATAAGTAATATTTTGCGCGATTGACCCACCTGCCCAGGCCTTGTTATCTTCTTCTTCTTCTTAATTGGCGCGATAACCGCTTACGCGATTTTGGCCGAGATTAACAAAGCGCGCCAGTCGTTTCTTTCTCGTGCTAACCGGCGCCAATTGGACACACCAAGTGAAGCCAAGTCCTTCTCCACCTGATCTTTCCAACGCAGAGGAGGCCTTCCTCTTCCTCTGCTACCATCAGCTGGTACCGCATGGAATACTTTCAAAGCCGGAGCGTTTGTATACATTCGGACGACATGACCCAGCCAACGAAGCCGCTGGATCTTTATTCGCTGCGCTATGCCTATGTCGTCGTAAAGCTCATACAGCTCATCGTTCCATCGTCTGCGATATTCGCCGTTGCCAACGTGCAAAGGTCCAAAAATCTTACGCAGAATCTTTCTCTCGAACACTCCAAGCGTCGCTTCATCGGATGTTGTCATCGTCCAAGCTTCTGCGCCATACGTTAGGACGGGCATGATGAGAGTCTTGTAGAGTGTTAATTTTGTTCGTCGAGAGAGGACTTTACTGCTCAATTGCCTACTTAGTCCAAAGTAGCACTTGTTGGCAAGAGAGATTCTACGTTGGATTTCAAGGCTGACATTGTTATCGGTGTTAATGCTGGTTCCTAAATACACGAAGTCTTTTACAACCTCGAAATTATAACTGTCAACAGTGACGTGGGTGCCGATACGCGAGTGCGCCGACTGTTTGTTTGAAGACAGGAGGTACTTCGTTTTGTCCTCGTTCACCACCAAACCCATTCGCTTTGCCTCTTTATCCAGTTTGGAGAAGGCAGAACTAACAGCGCGGTTGTTAAGGCCGATGATGTCAATATCATCGGCATACGCCAGCAATTGTACGCTCTTATAAAAAATTGTGCCTGAGCGATTAAGTTCTGCGGCTCGTACGATGCTCTCCAACATCAGGTTAAAGAAGTCACACGACAGCGAGTCACCCTGTCTGAAACCTCGTTTGGTATCAAACGGCTCGGAGAGGTCCTTCCCAATTCTGACGGCGCTGCTGGTGTTCAGCAACGTCATCTTACATAGCCGTATTAGTTTTGCGGGGATACCAAATTCAGACATAGCGGCATACAGGTAACTCCTTTCCGTACTGTCGAATGCAGCTTTGAAGTCGACGAAAAGATGGTGTGTGTCGATTCTCCTTTCATGGGTCTTTTCCAAGATTTGGCGTATTGTGAATATTTGGTCGATGGTAGACTTTCCAGGTCTGAAGCCACACTGATAAGGTCCAATCAGTTGGTTGACGGTGGGCTTCAGCCTTTCACACAATACGCTCGCTAGAACCTTATAGGCGATATTTAGAAGACTAATCCCGCGGTAATTGGCACAAATTGCAGGATCGCCCTTCTTATGGATTGGGCAGAGCACACTTAAATTCCAATCGGCAGGCATGCTTTCATCCGACCATATTCTGCATAGGAGCTGATGCATGCACCTTACCAGCTCCTCGCCGCCATGTTTGAATAGCTCAGCAGGCAGTCCGTCGGCGCCCGCGGCTTTGTTGTTCTTTAGCCGTGATATTGCTATTCTCACCTCGTCATGGTCGGGTAACGGAACGACAATTCCGTCGTCAACGATTGGGGTATCGGGATCTTCACATTCTCTATGACATGCGCAGCTGTCACCGTTTAACAGGTTCGAGAAGTGTTCCCTCCATAATTTAAGATTGCTCTGTACGTCAGTCACCAGATCGCCGTCTTTGTTCTTACAGGACAACGCCCCGGTCTTAAAACCTTCTGTAAGCCGCAGAACTTTCTGGTAGAATTTTCGGGCGTTGTTCCTGGTGGCCAGCATCTCAAGCTCCTCGCACTCACGTATTTCGGCCTCTCGTTTCTTCTGTCGGATAATACGTCTCTCTTCCTTTTTTAGCTCTCTGTAGCGATCCCACATCCCTTGTTATCTTCACTTTGCTATAAAATTCGATACTGTATTGGGTCTTAAGAGCAACTTTTTTTTCTTGAACTGTGCTGACTGTCCATTTTGGTCTTGGTGGTACTGAGGAATGTATTGAGTTTTCGTTTTTCTTACCTTCAGCTATAATACACAATTTGCTTGACCAAAAACAAAACCGTCAAAGCAGTTTTTTTTAAACGAAATCTCACTTTTAATTCCTCATATATCGGGCGTCTTTTAGCTGCTTTAAAAATATCGATATCGATAACTATGATTGCTATGAGAATGGCTAACTGTATTGATATTTCTATTCAGTATAGTTTTGGCAAGTCATCATGAGTCATTTAACGCCAGAACAACGCTTTCAAATTGTGGAAATTTACTTTAAAGTTCATAGTTTACTGGCCGCATGATTGGTCCTTATTTCTTTTGAAATGAGGAAGGTGCTACCGCCACAGTGAATAACGAGCGCTATCAAGCCATGCGGACTGAATTTCTATTTTCAAAAATTAATTAGCTAAACATCGAAGATATTTGGTTCCAACAAGATGGCGCAACTTGCCATGAACCGCGTTTAAAAATCGATTTATTGCAATAGTCAAACCACCATTGACACCAAATGGCCAGAATAATAGGAAGAAGCAGTCAAAAATTAGTCTGATCGAATGAACCATGTAACTCATAGCAGCGGCAGACATATGCCGGATAACATATTCAAAAAATAAATGCCGTGAAATTATCTACCAGATCACAATAAAACAAAAAAAAATCAATCCAATAATATTTCTGTTTTCTAATATATCATTTATCATTTTAAGTACCTAAGCTCTTAAAACAGCATCTTCTATGAATCCCTCACCACATCGTCGATGCACAGAGCGTGACATATTGCCAACAAAACCGACCACCAATTTTCGCTGATGTTCAAAACCTGTGATTGTGCAGGAGTTTCAAGAATGTGGCGACATTTATATATTAGATATATTTGAATTATTTTTGACTTATGCTTAGGGTCATGTCTTGATAAAAGCGAAAGTCACCTTCAACTTGCAACTTTTTGGCGCTTTGAACTAAATTTTCTTGCAGAAGTTTTAAATAAACATATTTGTTCACTGTTTCTCTGATAAAGGTCAAATTTCCTACTCCCCAAACCATGCCAGCGTACAGCGCATGAAGAAAGAGTTGACATTCCAATGGATATCCCAAGCATTTGCGAAGTTTTTACAGCGGTAAAATCTCTTAAAAATAACATGGCTGCTGGTGCTGCAACCAGAACTCAGGCAAGAACTGGCGGGCTTCAGAGTGAAACGATCATGTACCGATCACATCAACAGTTTCCGAGTTATCGTTGAACAGTCAGTCTCGTCTTTATAAACTTCCAAAATTTGTTCGATACTTTACTTTACGACCCTTTTCGTAATGCTCCCGAGTGCAAAGGGTTCCCATAAAAACGGATGTCGGACTAATGCATGCGAAAGTTCTGGGTAACAAAATCAAAATATTAGTAGGTGTACGACAAGAATGTTTCTCTCACCACTTCTCTTCAACACCGTTTTGGCGTTGTCATCAAAAACGTATCGTCATCTGGAGGTGGTATTACCAGGGAACTGCAAAAGCGCCTAGCAGATCTTGACTAGGCAGATGATTTCTGCCTTCTGTTCCACAACTACCTTGACATGGCAGCGAATTTTCAAGCCGTGCGAGAAGCAACTGAGAAAGCCGACTAGAAGATCAATGTCCAGAAATCCAAAATCCTGCGCATAAACACAGAAACTACGCGAAGTTTCTCAATTGATGATATCGACCTCGAAAATCTACACTCTCTCTGCTATTTAGGCAGCGTTATATCGGTTTCTGAAGGTTCGAGCGATTATAACAAAAACGGAATGAAGAAAGCTGTGCGGCATTTGGCTCTCTGCAAACAGTTTGGACCACATCACACATTTCCCGGGGTATAAAACTGTGAATTTTTAACTCCAATGTGTAGGTGTACCACGCGGAGGCGATCTGCTCTACTATTTTGGGGTGTAGAGCAGATCGCCTCCGCGTGGTGCACCCTGGATAGCGCAAAATGATCTGCGGCCTGAACGGCCTAACAACCTGAACGGTGACGACCCTTGCTTTCGTCTTTGGACTTTCTTTCTGTACGATTTGGAATCTTTTGAACCTGTGCCGGTGGTTGCGGCATTCTGCCACCTGAGTATGTTAGGGTGAAACTTAACAGAAATGGCTGGTGGGCTAATGCCGTGACCGCCCCCGTCCCGTTAAAACCCTGGCAGGCCTCGGAGTACGTTCCAAACCCGTCGCCATTGGGTTGGCGGTGTAGGTGCGGTTGAGAGGACTCCCGTCTTTGCGTCCGGTCTGGTTCTGAACGCATGCCTCATGAGGGCATGCGTCAACCCTCGCATGGCCTCCCTGCCGCGGCATAGACAACCATGAGACCTCTAAGGGACGACTACACTTCTACGGGCTTTGGATAGCGGTTTCGAGTAGGGACCCAATTAACATAAAACATGAATAACACAAAACAAACAAAACAAACAACAAAAACTTCAGATGGTAGCGGGAACTCGGAACCGAGTCCTAAAACCATCTCTCGCAGGATAGGAGGGGCGAAATCGCCCCCTCGTAAACTCTCCCGGGGTCTTACCCTGAGGGCTGAAGTTCCCAGTGGCAGAAAAATGTCGGAAGCGACTAGCAGAGTAGAGGGGGACCCTGAGGGGAAGTTGGAACCGACTTCCAGCAAGAACGTGGGGGTCACAAGCGGGAACCCGCTTATGGTAGGTAGGAGGCCGCAGGCGGAACCGGCTGCGTCTCCTAATTTAGCAGGACACAAGCACATCCCAAGAAAGCCGCAGTCGTGGAAGACCAACGAATACCTGGAAACGACTACTGGATTCAAAACCCCGCGCCATGCAGCTTGGCTGAAAGGAAGTTAAGAGATTGGCGCAAAACGGACCCGAATGGAAGAAATACGTTGTGACCCTATATTCCACACTGGCACTCCAGGAATTTATGATGATGAAGATGCGGAAACCAAAACATTGCGACGTATTGGCCTCGTGCCATACAAAAGGTCTGCCATCTGGTCCAAATAAGTTTATTTTTTGTCTCATCTGCAAAAAGTACCGTCCTCCAAAATGCTGGGGTTCTATTTAGATGCAAACTGCAATCTCCTACTTCTATGTATGTTTTACACTTACTAAAGGTTTTTTCCGGACTATTCTAAAATTTAAATTTGCTTTCCTCAGTTTTTGTACAGGAAGTTTAATTAAATGCTTTTTGCACGTTTCAGTTAACTTTGGAGCGCTTGTTGCTGGATTTTTCTTCACCTGGCGCACTAACCACTTGATGCACCACTCGTTTATTGAAACTTGTGCCAGGAATAGCGATACTTTTCACTGCATCATTTCAGCTGTGGCGTGAATTCTCTATATGTTTTTGTTTTTTTGCATTGCAATGGAGTGAAAGGGCTTTTTTTTGTATTTTATGGTGAGAGATGAAATAGAGCAAAATAAATAAGATGGCTACATACTTTGCCTTTCCATTTTCGCAAAATATTGAGAAATATAAAACACTTTACAAAAAATCCAATTTGTATCGAAGGCTGATTGTATATATACATTTCATTTTCAGCGAAGAAACTTTAAGGATTCCTTACTTCTTCTTATACCTCTCACAAATAAATGCCTTAATATCTTAATCATTTTCTTAAGTACTCTCTACATACAAATTGAATAAACAGTTTTTGATTTGAACATTTTTTTTTTATGTTTTTTTTTTGTTGTTTTTTTGTGTTTTTTATTTCCTTGTAATATAATCTTTTCATTATAAAATTTACAAAAATTGCCCGTAATATGCTCCCACATCAAACATGATTTCCCTTTTTCATATAACTGCATACTCACATACATACCAACATACATATATACAAACTTCAGTACTTTAAAGCAACCCACCTATCTGTAAATCATTTTACAATTCCTTATTATTCGTATTTCTTTTGAACTGCCAGCTTCAGATATTCAGCAATTCCATTAGTAGTGTTAGTTCTTGACATTTTTCCTACTCCACTTTGTGCGGCAGCGTCAATTGTATGATAGCATTTTATTTAGCTCATTAAATTGAACCCTGTGTGCTTCCTCTCGCACAGCCAAATAGTTCAAAGTTCAACAGTTCATCGTTCAACAGCATAGAGGATGTTGAGTTTAGTTGAAAGCAACGCAAAAGGATGCAATTTACTCGTTTATACAGTCACTCAAATATTTGCTCGTGCATCTGAACAACAAAATAATATATCCACGAATGGGAAGCGGGAACGTAGCAAATTCGGTAGCAAATTATGAAATCTGAACATTTTAAACTTTGTGAAATTTTATTTTAAGGAAAATTCTTTATATGAAATTATATATGATAGGTTACATTGCAACCAGCACAGATTTTCAAACATTTATTCAATTTTCTGCCTAAAAACCAGATTGCACTTTTTTTTCTTTCTTTGTGTCATATAGCTTTCGATATATCGCCAAATAACTGTTTTCGATTAAGAAACAACGGCCGATCATAATTTCTCACGTCCAGAGTCCATCAAGCGTTCGAAAATATTTAAACGTTAAATTAGAGGTAATGAAACTTGTATTTTTACTTTTTTGGTTCATTTTCGATGGAAATGAAATGTTTTCACAAATATGAAAATTTTCCAGACATATAAGAAATGTACAAGGTGGCGTGAAATGACTCACTTTATCTAAGATTAAGAAACAGGTTTGCTGAAAACTTTTGTTCATTCATTTCATTTACTTAGCATATAAAAAATTACCATAGAAAAAATTGAAGATACATATATGTTAACGAAAAAAAATGTCTATACCAAAAAAAAAAATTCCCAAGACGATAAAATACAAATGGCCAACTCTGATTCGGTTTTTGGAATATTATATTAACAAATTACTTCAAGGAGATCTTGATCTTTTCCAGTAATAGTTTAAAGAAGTCACACGATAGCAAGTCACCCTGTCTGGAACCCCATTTGGTATTAAATGGCTCGGAGAGGTCTTTCAGAGTTGCTGCTATTTTTCAACGTTATTTTGCACAAATTCGTAGATACAACGCGACATATAGGCAACTCCTATTCGTGCTGATGAATGCGGCTTTAAGGGGTTAGGGTAGTCAGAGGCCCGAAAAAATGATGATTTTCAACATTTGTTTTTTGCTAGTCAATTGCTTTATTTTACAAAAATAAAATCATATCATTAATACAGCATATTTCGATTTGGCTTTAGCAAAATTTCAAAGAAAAAATTTATAATTGTAAAAGTTATCACTGTTTGTGTGGAGCCCGTTTCTCCAGAAGTCCCTTGCGGTGATCATCACAAGTCTTTGCAGATTCAATCGGACAAAAGAAATCAGTTTTATTAATACATTATCTTGCGCCTGATCGAAGATTTTTTTTCTCAAAATTAACAATATGGCGGCCTCAGGAAATATTATTCAGATTTGCGAGAAAACAACCGACAATTATTTGCTTAAAAAAATCGAAATTTTTGAAAAAAAAATCCATCGATCAGCCAAGATTTTGTTATAAATTTTATTGATATCTATCAAGCGGTTTTTAAGTTACACTGATCACCAGTTTAAAAACATAGCTTTGAAAAAAACGCATTTAAAGTTTTGCTATCGGTTTATGTAGAGTTATATGAATTATTTAATTACTTACACTGTGTCATCTATTCCTGTGCCATATAATAGTTTTTCAGCCGTCATAGCAGCTTGAAATATATCGATTTGCTGTTGCCTACGTAGCATTCTACCTTCTCGAGTGTTATCGTTAGCGCGCTTATCTGCTGCCAGGTATTTGCTCTCGAACGTTTCGGAGCGCCTGAGCGCCCTTTGTTAATTGTTGAATAACTCGAAAAGTATTTTTCGGATTTACTTCAATTTTCACACAATATTTATAAGATATAACACTTTAAGAAAATGCAAAAGAAATCCAATTTTTTTTTTGAAATTTCTGACTACCCCTACGAAAAGATTTTATACATCGATTCACCTTTCATGTATCCTTTCCAAAAATTGGCGAAATGTGAAAGAATTGTTCAAAAAATAGCTTACTTTTTGTTTAATGCAGTGACTATTTTTTGTTTAATGAAGCGAAATATTTTTACCTTTTGGAATATTTGCAATTTTGTACAGAAAGTTTTAATTAAAATAAAACTTAAGCAACTGTAAATCAGTAATACTTTTATTTCGTTCGCTTCCATATTCATTTATATTGAGTTGGGTCTCTGCTGCATGATCAATTTTTTGAGCTACTGTACTTAAATGTGTAATTGGGATGAAAGTAAATGATGCTCTTTTCTTGAAAAGTAGAAACGCTTAGCAATTGAAGTGGCTTGGGTTGAACTGCTGTCAATTGGACATGACGATATGTTGCCGAAATCGACTTAGAAATGTTTTTGAAGAAAAATAAAATGCTCAACTTTCTTCATTCCATTTTTTATTTCATACTGGACTACATAGGAAAGGTACTTTCGAACTTGTACTTAGAACTTGTACTTGCTTTCCTACGAATTAGCTTCAGAGACGTGGGAAATTAAGAGCAATGTTAAACAACTTGTTAAGGAAAGGAAACTAAACTAAAAAAAAACTAATTTTTGGAGTGGGAGAACATTCATTAATCTGCGATGAGAATAGACACGCAGTTTTTAATTTGAAATTTGTAGATATTTAGTAGTGTCGCAAAGTTCAGGTATTTCTTTTTGGAAACGTGGTTATTGGCAGAAAATTGTATATAAAATTTCAAACACAGCTTTAGTGTGAGAGTTCTAGTCCTCATCTCTTTCCGGTTTTCAATTAAGAGCACACCACATCTTTCATCCCCCGCTATCAACTTTTACGGAATTTAGCAAACTATTGTAAAAGCAGAATCGTTTTTTTTTTCTTTTTTTGGTGTTTGCAAAATCATAGCACACTAGGCGGTATAGCGAGAGACTTAAAAGTCGTTCCCACGACAGTTCTACGTTACCTGCACGACTTGGACTTATGCCCAAATATTTATGAAGAATATTTATGCTGCTACAACAATAACAGGATATAGCTATGGGTGATTACTATAATTATTATTTATTCTTATTACTTTTATTTATTTTTGTGAATCGAAAAAATTCCTTTCAAGTGTTTCTATCTTCAAAAATATGCTATTATGTTACAAAATATTCGGGGTATTGTTATATTTAATTTTGGCGAGGTGTGAACCCATTTTTGACCTTTACATGAGAAAAGAAACTAAAAAGTTCGACCCAAATTGGGGGACATCAGAATTCGTTTTAGAGGTATGGTTCCTTCAACAAAGTTCTTTATTTTGATCCCTAGAATATGATTTTCATAGAGCAATGGACGATTTTTTTGCCTGCCCACAAATCGACCCGGCCTAATATACATATAAGTACCAATTGTATATGTAAATTGCTGTTTGGAGTTTGGCCAGTTCCTCTTCCTATTTGTGGTGTTCGTCTCAATGTCGTTTCACAAATGGAAGGACCTATAGATCTTTTTTATGAGAAGCTTTTTCATGGCAGAAATACACTCGTCGGTTTGCCAATGTCTGCTGAGGGACAGCTACTATTAAAAAAAACTTTTGCTATCATATTGTTGTTTCATGCTAGGAGATTCGAACCTACGCACCCCTAAATGGTAGTCACCCACCAATCCATTCCAGTACAGCGGCCGCAGTAATGCTTGCTTAAAATATTATATGGGGTTAATATATAAATTATAAAACAATAAAAAGACTGTAAAAGCCAGAACAGATAGAACTCATGTGGCTTTGGGATATACGGAAAATTTTAGCAAGACAGAAAGTTTGTTGGCTCCCATTGTACTATGCTAAGTGCAAAACAGTTTACATATTTGGTATGGGAATAAGTTTCCGCCCTCGGAAAAGAGGTGTCGCTGCTGATACTATTTTTGTGTTCGCTCTAGTAATATACTAGTGATTTGAAGGTGTATAGGTGAGATCTCGATCGCAGTAGTTGACATTCGTTTGAAGCGTAAAGAACCTTTTTTATCTCCCCTCAAAAATGTTTACGTTCGTCCCGAAAAAACAGCATTTCCTAGAAGTCATGCTTCATTATTACCTTTTAGAGAAAAGTGCAGCTGAACTGTGTCATATATTGATGAAAATTTACGGTAATCCATCAAATACAACTTATAAAGAGTGGTTTCGACATTTCCAAAGCATCAACTTCGACGTGAGTGATAAAGATCGCGAAGTGGCACCGAATAAATTCGAAGATACTCAACTACAACAGTTATAGGGTGAAGAAGTATGTCGAACCCTTGATGATATGTCTAAAGAATTGAATGTTGACATTTTAACCGTCGGTAAACATTTGCACGCGATGGGAATGGTCCAGAAAACAGGTAATTTGGTATCACATCAATTGAACGAGAGGGATATCGAAAGATGTTTGGTGACATGTGAGATGCTTTTTGAACGGCAGAAAAGAAAAGATTTCCTCCATCGCAGCATCATGGGCGATGAAAAATTGATCTATTACGAGAACCCAAAGCGTTAACAATGTTGGAGCCTGTCAGATGTGCCAGGTCCATCGGAAGCGAAAAAAAAATATTAATGTTCCAAAGGTTATGTTTTGCATTTGGTGGGATCATTTGGAGATCATTTGGAGCTCCCAAAGAAAAGCGGTCGGAATGGGATGGTAGGCATGACAAACTGATTTTGCTGCATGACAACGCCAGGCCACACGTTGAAATATTTAGAGGAACTGAATTGGAAAACCTTACCCCACCCGTTGTATTCCCCTGACATGGCACCTTCGGATTACTATCTGTTCCGATGAATGCAGAGAGCCTTTAGTGGAAAGCGGTTCACTTCTTACGAGAGGATCGCAAACTGGCTCAATGAATGGATCAAGTCAAAAGTACTCGAATTTTTAGTCAGAGGAATCCGTATGCTGCCTGAAATATGGAGTAAAGTTGTAGCTTCCAATGGCACATATGTACTTCGCATTTAATTGTTTAAAAAATTCGTAAATTTGGCCAAAATTGGACGGAAACTTATTCCAATACCCAATATAATAAATAAATCTTGCACTCCTAAGAAATATCTTGGCTTTTGATTCCTCAAAAATATTATACATCATTTCTAATTTGTCCCAATAATTGATGAATTCTAGATTCTAAGAAAACAGTTCTGTTCAGATCTGAATACATAACGCTTGAAATACTTTCTTTAAAAATTTATGGCATTCAATCTTTTGAGGCTACTATAGTGGGAATGAAAAATGAAATGATAGAAAAAGTTGTTTCTCATAGAAGCCGCCCTTGACAAACCGCCGACTAAATTTAAGCCCTAAAATAGCTACTCAAAAAAATGAATTTGGTCTTCTGAGGCCACATATAACTTTTAGTACACCCATAATACATTTAAAATGTATGCCAGAAATTGGAAGGAAACTAAATGAAGCATCCAACAAAGGATGTAGGTACGCGTCAATTACTCAGTCAAGCAATCATAAGGAGAGAAAAGTGTAGCATGATATTCTGTCATATCACCATCTTGGGTAACCCCAGCACATTTATAAATACATGGCGAATTACATGAAGGCATCAAGTGAATAAACAAAGTTTTTTTTTCTTACTACAGCTTACGTGTTACCCATATACACCCAAGTATTTATATCTTAAAAAACAAACCATCTGCCGTTCCGAGGCAGCATAACACTGTTGGTCCCTCCGTTTCCGAAAAGCATCAAGACGGATGCCACAAATGGAAGGAGGAGCGCAGCCCAACACTCAACAAAGGGTGTAGCGCCAATTATATATACATATTTATGTATATGCATATATGTATATGTATGTTACATACATGGGTACAGGTGCCATACGCCAATCTAAATTTCCAATACTAAACTTCCGAATTAAACGGATATACTTGTTTGAAAATGTCTGTTTGTTATCGCCAATTATTTCTTATTCATCTTATGAGCTGATTGTTGAGGTGTTAAATTGCCGCTAAATTTCACAGCTACTTAAAAAATGTATTTACCTTAAAAAGGCACAATTTCCGGTGCTTTTGCTATTTAATATGCATGAATATTCACATTAACAGCAACGTTTACAAATTGGAGTGCCAAAGTGGTTAAATGCCTACCAAAAGAATGAAAAGAAGTAAGTACATCTACATCCTAACACATACCTACAATACATACATGCATATGTACTATGTACGTGTGAAAGTGAAATGCCTTAAAGAATGGGAGTAGTAGTAAAAATGTTAAGTGCCTGGCGTAAATTCGATTTGCTGTCGATATGGTACACGCAACCGTAAGTAAGGCATTTTCTTGCCTACACACACGCACACACACACTGACTAGCCTTTGGGTATGTTGTTTAGGTTTAACAAAATAAGTGTGGAAAATCGAAAGGTACATATTAGGAATGCTATTTTTTTCTATTTGTACGATTCGAGGATTATCAGGATCCCGCTATTACAATCCCGATAACTCGGGATTGGTTCTGAGACTTAGATATTCAATCTTTTTCAACAATTTAACTCGAACAAATTCCATTAATATTGTTTAAGAAGCCTCCTACCATAATAAATAATAATTAATAAAAACTATTGTCATTTAATTATTAAATTTAGGCTGAATAAGCGAAAAGTAATAGGCTTTAATATACAGGGTGAACGATAAGAAGTGTTACCAACTTCACACTGCTTGTATCTGTAAAAGAGCTCATGACATCAACGTCAAAATTGTTCTAATGACAGTTCAATATATTGTTTATAAGCCATTAGAAGCATTTGCGTCTCAGTTTTGTTGATTTTTTTTTCTGTGATGGAATTCAAACGTAATAGTGTGATTGCGTTATATTTGGCTAGAAAATCACAACCAGCCATTGTTCGTGAGCTCAGCCACCTCAAAGTGAATAAAATGCTTCTGTATCGCGCTATAAAACGTTACACTGATACTGGTAGCATTGCAAAACGCTATGGAGGTGGACCAACGGCTCGACTTGAACGAAATCCACGTGGAAGTGGAAGAAAAATGGCCAAAGAACTGAAAATATCGCAAGACAGAATTCGACGCAAATTAAAGAATGATCTCAAGGTCAAGGCTAACAAGTTCCAAACAGCACACGATCTTTCAACCCAGCAAAAAAAGTTCGGTGCGAAAGAGCAAAGTAGTTGTTGTGCCTGGCGAATTTCCTAACATTGTGTTTTCTGATGAAAAAAAATTCTCAATTGAGCAGTTCATAAACACTCAAAGCGGTCGTGTTTACTTGACAGAACGCTCATACGAGAATTTGAGCCTACGTATGGCCACTCGAAGCAATTTTCCAGCGCAAGTAATGGTTTGCGCCACAGTGATCGCTGATAGACGCTCTCCAATCGGTTTTATTGAGCCTGGTGTCAAAGTGAATGCGACTTATTATCGGGAAAATGTTTTAGAAGCTGCTTTAGAGCCGTGGACCCGCAAACATTTCGGTCGTAGACCATGGACGTTCCAACAGGACTCGGCACCGTCTCATAAAGCTCGCGTGAACCAAGAATGGTTAAAAAATTATGTTCCACACTTCATTTCGTCCACACAATGGCTTTCGAATTCGCCAGACGCAAATCCAGTAGACTATTCCATCTGATCCATTTTGGAGAACAAGGTGAGGACTAAAAAATATGGCAGTATGGATGCGCTGAAAAAAGCGATTATACGAGAATGGGCCAAAATATCTCAAGATGCAACTCATTTTTTGACGGTTTGAAGGCTATAGTCCAGGCAAAAGGTGGTTATATCGAGCTAAGTGAATATATGTTAAAATTGTAGTCATTTTTGAACAATTTTGTCTTTGAAATCAATAAAAACTGATTTCACACAAAAAAGTTATGGTGTTTTGAATAGGTAACACTTCATATCGTTCACCCTGTATAGATATTGGTTTTTATTAAAATAAATAATCAAGTTGGTACAATTTTTTACAATATAGGCATACCTACGTATGCATGTACTGCGTTTTATATTAAAAAGAACACAAAAGCAAAAACGTTGAAACAAGGTAAAGTCCAAAATTAACAAGACTAAGGTTAAATAGAAACGACAAGAGCTTTGTTCTGATAACTACGAATTAATTTATTCAAATAGTCCCCTCTGGCCTCGATAAACTGTTTTGCGCGATCTAAGAGCTTTTCGAAAGAGCGTTTCAGGCCATTCGCCGGAATATCTTTCAGGATGGTGGTACAAGCCTTTTGGATGGCCTCTAGGGACACAAAACGTTTTTCTTTCATAGCCAAATGCAATTTTCCAAATAGGTAGAAGTCACAGGGAGCCATATCAGGCGAATACGGTGAGCGATTGCTGGTTAAAATGCGATTTCTAGTCAAAAAATCAGTCACAAGAGTGGATCGATGAGATGGTGCGTTATCATGCAATAAGCGCCAGCTTCCTCCTTCGAGATTTCGACAAATACGATGCAACAAACGCTTCAAAACGCCAAGATAAAAAATTGAAATGACGGTTTGATCCGTTGACACGAACTCCTTGTGAACACTTACCTTGGAATCGTAAAATTAAATGAGCATCGACTTGACCTTTGACTTCTCCAAACGCGATTTTTTGAGTGGTGGCACGTCTGGGGCCTTCCATTTGGTACTTTTGCGCTTAGTTTCAGGTTAATGTTGGAAAAACCACGTTTTATAACCACTTACAATGTTGTAAAGGAAGTTGTCGGCTTTACCCGCCTATTCAATGAGGTTTTTTAAATGATGAATTCTGAGCAATTTTTGGTCCTCCGTTAACTTGTGCGGAATGAAATGTGCACAGACCTTTTGTAAGCTCAAATGATAAACCAATGTTTTGAAGATATTTAGCGGTTGATGTTTGATAAATTTAGAAACAATCTCGTTGGAGTTTTCGATGATTACTGATTTTGGGCAACCCGTATGGTCAATGTCATTTATGTTTTCAAAACCAGCTCTGAAACGTGTAAACCACTCATGAACTCTGGTACAAGATAGACAATCATCGCTGTAAACTTTTCTCATCAATTCAAATATTTCGGTAAACTTTTACCGATCTTAAAGCAAAATTTGATATTAGCTCTTTATGCGAAACTCATTTTTGTACCGATGACACAAACATACTGACACTTTAGACGCAATAACTTCGCTGCCACTGAACCGAATGTCTCCAAGCTTTCATCGAAAGTCAGCTAGAGATGTAACTTCTAACGCATGAACTCATTAGAAAGATTTCGCCATCAAAAACAATTCTATGACGCCAGTCTTGTTTATTTTGGACTTCACCTTTTACATATTTGGTAAAAAGCCATTGTTTCCTTTTTTGCTATACGAAAGGATTTTTCTACCTCCATTTCATATCCTTCGTAAAAAATTGCAAGCCCCGAAAATCCCGGGATAGTTGCAACTAATGCCTTAATTTTCGGGACTTAAACAGATTGTAGTTCCGACATCCCAAGATTGATATCCCTGGCCATATGCATTTTCTTGTAGGTTGAACCAAACAGTGAATCATCAAGTATGCATGCGTAACTATTAACGTGTGAATGTATTGTAACTACGATGACGATGCAAAAGCACATTAAATGGAAATTACGCAAAGAAGCCCAGCAGAATATGTAAACGCTTCTTATACGACCCTTTTTTGGGTAAAGTAAAATCAAAAATAGCATGAACTCAATATGAATGATAGTATTTTAAGTGAAAATTGAAAGCAGAGCCGAAGAAGATGCGCAAATGTGTTCCTGAATGGAATGAAAATTATACCAGAAAGAAGAAGCTACATTAAGCAAGTGCAATAATGGGCAAATACCACCTTGATTAAAAAGTTATCGGAACAACCACCTGGTGACGTTCTAAGTCAAATGATTTGAATTCTGTTTTTCTTTTCTTTTCTTTTCTTTTCTTTTCTTTTTGTTCACATCTCTTTTTGTTTTGGCACGTGTTTTCGATTTTTTAAAGTTTTCAAAATGAATTTGAATTTGCAACAACGAATTTTGATTAGATTTTGCGTTAGAAATTAATCCATTGTTGTAAAAAACTTAGAAATGTTTGGAAATTGTATCGGTTATGATATTCTCAAAAATAGAGGCGTTTAAATGTGGCATGCACTTTTCAAAAGACATTGTACGTCCATCGAGGATGACTCACGTTGTGGCAGGCCGTCAACATAGAAAACTATAAAAAAAATCAATAAAAAATATAAGTTAATTAATAAGCCCATTAACCATCAGAGAACTGGTAGAGGACTTGAACACTGCTAATGGATCCATTCTTTACATTGTAGTTAATGATTTGGGCTTGCGCCATGTTGTTGCAAAGTTGTTGTCAAAGTGCCTGAATTTCTTACAAAAACAGACCGCATGATACTCGTATAGCCAAATACATGATTTCCAATGTTGACTCTGACCCCAGCGCATCATCACCTAACACAAAAAATGGAAACGAGACTTCGGTTTATGAGTACGAGATGCAATTCAGACATTAGGCGAGTGAGTGGAGAGCTCCCAATAGGCCAAGACCTCGAAGCAATGCGGAAGCGGTCCCGGGGTGGAGGGAAAAATCCAAGAGAAGAGGGGGGATATTTTTAGTGGATTCACCACACACGTAGTAGCGACGGTTACTATATGGTGCGAAGGCATTTTTAACCCAACCTCACCGCCAAAAAAAAAAAAAAAAAAAAAAAAAAAATAAGCCAAGACCAGAAAAAGCACGCCGTTTTTGGTCAAAATAGAAAGCAATGCTCACGATTTTTATGGCTTACAAAGGTACTCTACGCAACAAATTTTTGCCAAAGATTCGAACAGTGAACGTCAAGCAATTCGCCAAAAAAGAAAGGATTTATGTGAAAACAAATCGTGGATTTTGCACCTTAATAACGTACCGTCGCACAGTGCCATCATCGTTCATGAATTTTTTACCAAAACGAAACGAATTCCACCCAGCAGCCACTGAATTCGGCTTATATAGGGTGGGCTATGTAAAATTTGCTTTTTGAATCGGCTATAAAAAAAAACTAATCAATATTTGTTCAAATTTGTTTCTTTTATTTTGAAGATTGAACATTGTAATTTATGAATAAAAATAATATCGTTCAAATGACTGCCACGACTGGCTTTAGAGTAGGCCATTCGATCAACCAAATTTTTAAGCACATTTTCGATTTTTTGGGCTCCAATTTCATGAATGGCAACTTCGATTTCGTGTTTTAAAGCATCAATCGCCTCTGGATGGTTCGCATAGCATTTGTCTTTAACGGCTCCCCACAAAAAATAGTCCAACGGGCTTAAATCACAGCTCCGAGGCGGGCAATTGATATCGGAATTTTGGCTGATTATTTGGTTTTCAAAAACGGTAGCCAAAAGTTAGAGTGTAACTTTGGCAGTGTGACAAGTTTCACCATCCTGTTGAAATCAAATGTCGTTCATGTCATCCTCTTCAATTTTTGGAAACAACTCGATGAGCATATCACGGTAACGCTCGCCATTTATTGTAACCGCGGCTCCTCGCTCATTTTCGAAAAAAATGGCCCGATGATGCCGCCAGACCAAAAACAGCACCAAACAGTGACTCGTTGTGGATGTATTTGCTTCTCTACAGTAACTTGTGGATTTTCTGAGCCCAAATCCGACAATATTGCTTATTGACGTAGCCCCCCGATGTGAAAATCAGAAACGAAGAAGAAGACTCATCACTTTGGAAATAGGTTTTCAATATTTTCCAATTTTGTTCAAGCGTATAGCGTCCCATTTCGTAAATGTCAAACCTTTAAGTAAATTATGAACACATTTGACATGTCATTTGTGTTACCATTCTCAAAAAAATAGGTGGTTCAAAAAGCAAACGCTATATGGCCCACCCTGTATGTCACCCTGCTATTTTTTTCTGTTTGATTGAGTCAGAAAGACACTACGGGGAACGCGTTTTAACAGCCGAAAGGAAGTAATGGGAAATTTGAAGGCGAAGATGGTTCTGATGGATATAAGGAAAATAGAGCACCGGAAATTTTTCGAGAGCTGGATCAAAAGCGGGCATGAATGCGTGAGTTTGAGGCGATAATATCACTTTATCTGAATACACTTTTATTTTGAATTTTCTGAATATGTTCTGGGAACTTTTTGATCGAGGTGGTAAACGAATGGCAGACTCTATAGGGTACGTATGTGATAATTGATGGCGGTGGTGAAGATAATGGAGATACCGGAAAATTTAATTCCCCAGCCGACAGCAGGAGGACGAAGCCGATAGCTCTGTAAGAAACTGTGTGCGTTGCAATATGTACCATATTAAGAGTTCAACGATAAGCTCGTAATGTACATACATTAACACCTATGGACAATAAGGTCAGTTCATACACCCGCTGTAATTGCTAAATGAGTTCCAAGGAAAACAGAAGCTTTTGGAAATAGAAACAACTGAAAATTTGTTCTTACATATATTGAAAATAATCTCTTAATAATAAATTAGCAATTTGCATGCCCTAAAAGCATGCGTAATGAGTGTGAACTTTCGGGTTGTCGACACAAGCCGTATGTATGAGTTCGTCATATAAACAACATCAACAAAATATTTTTTCCAACTAAATAATACACCGGCAGGCAATGGCAAACCTCCGAGTGTATTTCTGCCATGAAAAAGCACCTCATAAAAATATCTGCCGTTCGGAGTCGGCTTGAAACTGTAGGTCCCTCTATTTGTGGAACAAGATCAAGACGCACGCCACAAATAGGAGGAGGAGCTCGGCACTGACTTTACACCGCGGTAGTTAGCCCGATTCTCTACAATGACTTTAAAGTGTGGCCAATTCTACTATGACTTTGAGAAAAGTGTGAACCATCAAAAGTAATGTATGTGGCACTAAGATATATGATGCCATAAGACTTAGCATTTCATGAAAGTCACGGTAAGATTCCACTCGGTATTTTGAAACTTCCCGAACAGGTGGCTTATGCACTTCCTCTTCCAATTACCAGTTATCACGATTCTATCACCCTCAAGGAAAGAATGAGAACGAGGCGTGGTAAGGCAAGGCGAGCCCATCCATGTATAATAACATATATATAATATATTCAAATGACTCAAAGTTCGAAGATAAGGTGGGTGGCGGTTTATGAATAATTCGAATATACTTTAGCTTCCAGTTTCTTCAGATCTTTCAGATTGAATTGATGTCAATAATTAAGGCTGAAAGCATGATGCGATACCTAGAGATGGTATCCACATTTTCACTCACAGGAACACAGAGATAAAACAGTTGACAACCGCCAAGGTAGCTATGGAATTTTGTATATCTCTTTAACAAGATAGCTGAGTCATTTTGCCCTAAAGCATTACGTGCCTTGCCATTGCGATACAAAGACTTGGATACATAGGCAAAGATAGAGGTATACCCTTACAAACATATAAGCTACTTATTTGTGAGAAATTTTTAAGAGTAGCGAACGAAAGATGTCATAACGAACTCATCCGCAAAATCACCGGCAATTTTGGCCACAACGCAAAACGCACTGAATCTTTGCTTAGCCAAAATAAGCAGGCTGATTTCGGTTATAATGGGCATTATCCAATAGGTGGGCTCGATCAGAAGCTAGGCGGGCAGACACATCACTTCTGAAAAAGCTGTATAGACGAAAAAGGGGAAAACACGATTTTGCACCTGCACTATCCTGCTTTATTTACTATGTCACACACTATCCTGCTTTATTTATTATATCTAGGCGAAGACTTGCCACTCTAGACAGATATTTTTTCAATTTGAGTTGAAAGATCTCAGCACTGTGTGTGAAATTAAATATCTTCTAAAAAGAGGAGGAATAAAGATGCGGCATTAAAGTGGGCCATGAGATCCAGAGTGTAAATAGAGGAACATACGAGTTATGGGCAGAATTTACTGAGTTTCTTATCACCTTTCCTATGTTACGTTTCTTTGAGATACTCCTGTATGCGGGGATTCAAGAAGCTCCTTTTCTTAATTATAATGTAAGGGTTTCATTGAGGCCTGTCTATTAAAGTGAATTGTAGTAGATTGTTAATAAAGGGACATTTTCTAGCTAGATATCCACCGCTCTTATTGCAGTTAACTAAGACTATAAAGCGCTTAGGTGTACCGGAAGCACTAGACTACGTTTCAGTGAGAACTTTCTCTTACTTACTATCCACGTCAACAACTCCTCTACGCCATCGAACGCGGTTGTGCTCAATGGCTCTAAGTTCATTCCAAGTCTTATTAAACGACCTCATTTTAGCCCCCGCTGAACGGCGCCAGGTGATTCGTGGTCTGTCTACATTTTGTCGTGTTTTTTGAAACGGGTTATATCGCAGCACTTGCTTGAGTGTGGCCAATCTATTTCCATTTCCTTCTGCGGTTTTTAGTCGCCACATCAGACTGATTAGACTTCCTTACAAATTCGGAGTTGGATTTAGTTGGAGGGCTGAAAATTCGCATTATGCAGCACAAGCAGTGATTAATGAACGTATAGAGATGCCTTGTGATTATTGTGGTAACCTTTCACATTGCACAGCTGTATAGCAGGAGGGAGTTGTGGCGTAGTTTGAAAATTCGCAGTTTGGTGTGCGTAGTTACGTTACTATTTTGTCAAAACGGTACAATAATGCCGAGCGGCGCTTTAGCTTTGGTAATTCTGCTTTCAACGTCAGTCTCACTTCCTCCATCTCCATCATTACACATGCCACTTCCTCATCCACATCCTTAGTAAAAAAATGATCCACATTTTCAGAAGCCTGCGTACCCACCGCTAAAGCATCTGTTTAAGGACAGTTCAGGTTAAATGCTTTTGCCTTCCCTACTTCGATTTTAAGTCCCGTTGTTTACATTTTTTCCTGCACTGACTGAGTCATTGATTTGGGATCGCACATCCAATACGACAGCAGAAAAATATCGTCGGCATATGGTAAATACCTTAAGAATATGTGATTGAACTGCCACTGAATACCTCATCGATGGTTTTCGTTAGCAAAAGAAGCATTAAGAAGATCTTCAATTACCAGCGAGAAGAGGATTGGGGACAGAATGCAACTCTGCCGAGCCCCAGTGAAACTATTCATTATGGGGGATGTGACAACAAGCGTGGATGTAGCTTTCTTTGCATGGTCTACAAGTTTAACTGGTACTCCTCTATTCCGCAAAGCAGACAGATATAGTCTCTATTTATGCTATCCAACGCTTATTCAAAATTCATGGGCAGCAGGTGAAGTTAAAGTCGATGCATTGTCATATCTATGATAATACGGAGTGCGTTGATATGGTCTGCACTCTATAAACCACTACGAAATCCAGCTTAGTAGAACTTATCGATGCTTCAAGAAGGATTTTTAACCGGTCAAGTAAAATGCGCGCAATTATTTTTGCAACAACAAGGAGAACAAAAATGCCTCTCCAGTTGTTATAGTCTTTCAAGCCACCTTTCTTTGCCAGCTTCACAATAATTCCTTCTCTCCACACTTGAAGATTGGTTCACTGTCCAACACAGATGCTATAAGTGAGAGTAATATTTCTATTTTCATAGTAGATTTTTATTATTTTAAAGCAATTTTCTAGTGAAATTCAATTCATGAAAATAATTGCCAAAGATTTTTCAAACATCAGATATCAAAATTTTCGTGAAATTACACTTTGAGCTATTGAAAAAACAAGTTCTTGTTGAAAAACTCTTTAATAAATCAGCGTAAAATTTCAAAATAGGCGATGGTGCACAAAAGTGAATAGAGGGTCTGGTCGAAGTGAACTGTAAATTCAAATGTTTTATAAAATTAGTTCGGTTGTCAGTCTTGG
Source organism: Anastrepha fraterculus (assembly GCA_037575425.1). NCBI lineage: Eukaryota > Metazoa > Arthropoda > Insecta > Diptera > Tephritidae > Anastrepha > Anastrepha fraterculus. Next base: position 86,360 of record JAYXIM010046380.1, read on the forward strand.
CATAAAAGTTTGTTAGGCTATACTGAACAAAAGCATCAAGAACACCAGTTTACGTAGACAACTCAATTCACAGACATCCTTTTCAGCAGTGGAATAACGCTTTAGATGTAAGCGTACAAGTATGTCCAAGTAAGTTAAAGAGGCATAAAATATATTTTTTGGTTGTGAAAGGGGTCAGTAATCGTATTTTCGAAAGGCACTCCCTGTCACATAAACAGAAACTGACATCAAGTTCCTCCCTAAAATGTATTTCATGTAATGAATATTTTATGATTCTAGCAAAACTATGTTATATTAAAAAAACTTACAACTACGAAAACAAAAATCGTCTTCAAAGCCATCAAAAATAATGGTAAGTAATAAATCAAAATAACACAGAGAAAAAAAATCATATAAAGCCATTAAATTTATGAGTACGAAAAACTTGCGGTTCACCTATTTCTTCCGTATGAAAATGATAAAGTGAAATTATCATTAATACTTCCAAACATTCAATTGTGTCTGTGGTCAAGTGCGCTGTGCAAGAGACAATCCTCCACCAACAGGCACGGATTCACAAATAAATTCATGACTTTGCAGATTTCCTTTGTAAAGGTGGATGGAGCACACTAAAGTAGTTCTGCATGCGTATACACAAGCAGGGTGTATATAATGGGTATTTTTTTAGAGTCGCAAAAAAATCAATAAACGCAAAAAAGACAGTCAAGTATTTTTTTATCCATAAATTGGTTTTATTTGACAAAGAATTTTATTTTTTATTTATTTAATAATAAGTCAATGAATACAAAATTCTAACTAACGAACAAAGTAGCGAAATATATACCTACAATATCTGTAAAAATTATCCAACATTTTTAAGCAAATCACAAAACATTATTTTATTCATCAAAATTTATTTATTCGCCTTTAAAGTAAGCCCCATTTAGTGCAATGCGACTGAGCCAGAACTCCTCCTAATGCTTCATATATTGCTCGTAGGGGAATTTAGCAATGGTCTTCAATTCCTTTTGACAATAAGGCTTCCAAATGCTCAATTGTTTCTAGTTCAGCGGCGTAGGCGTACAAGTTTACATATCAGCAAAGAAAGTAATCGAAAACTGACTAATTAATTGCACAAGCAAATCTGCCAGTAATACCAATAGCCTATAAAGGATACCAAAGGGTGACTTATTCTAAATGAAACGGTGCTTCAGCATTGGCTGAAAGTGAATTACTCTCGTGAGTTGATCATTTTTCAAAATAAACTTGAATAATTTCCAAATGTTGTTCCAGCGTGAGTACATTCACGCATTGATGAATTTTCAAGCCAAACAAAACTTAAAGCAACCCATAACTGTCAAATGAGGTTTCGAAAAAAAAAACATTGTTGTCAATCTAAGGTTCTCCATCTCAAAAACAAATCACCCTTCATTAACTGCTTATCCAATGTTGCGCATTTAGCGTGGCACTTAAATCGAGGGTGGATTATTATACATATAATATTGTAGCTTAGGTGAAAAAATTACTGGATTTGTTTGTTGGGCGTTTATTTGGAAGGCGGATACACAAAATTAGCATGAAATGTGTTATTTACGTAATGAACTGGAATGTGTTGTGTAAGAAGTGTGTATGTATGTAGTCAGCAAAATGATTGTAAATTTTATGCTTAATTTAAAACTTTTTTAAAATAATATTTGTATATTTGTTTCTTAATGATAACACGTAAACGCCATTGCCACTAATGCGATTGTGGTCTATGTTTGTATTTTTTTATTAATTTTGTTTTTGTATCAATTCCAAGAATCAAAAGATTTCCATTTACAATATTTTGAAATCTAAATATACTTTCAGCTCACGCCCTAGCTCCTATTGTTGTTTAATTTCCCGTTTTAGGCAAGAAGCGCAAAATATTCCGTTCTTCATTGTATTGGATAATTATATAGTAGTACAATTTTGGATGTCAAATCGGAAAGAGGCAAATGCATGATATAAATACAAGCGATTCGAGGGCCGATTTTCATCCAAATCCGTTCAGGCTCTTCTGAGGGAAGAGAAGTCTCTCAAATTACTTAGCAGACAATCTCGCACACATTTGGAATACCTTTCAACACTACGAAAAATTAAATAATTCCCTTGGAATTTATTTATTCAATTAATAATCTAAAAAATACAATTGTAATGAGTGAAAGAAAAAGATGTTATAACATTACTTATAATTTACAGAGGAGGATTATTAGATAATACTAAGAATTTAGCTCAACAATTCATTTAGTACCAATTCGAAGTGGTTCTTTGTTGAAGAAAAATCTAGGCAAGTATGATTTGAAAGCGAAAAAAATTTTCCCAGAGTTCTAGAAATCGGAGCATTGGAAGCATAATTAATTCTTACCATCCCTAACCAGAAAAAATCATTATTCCGTAAACTTCGCTGAGGAATATTGAAATTGATTTTCTCGAGTAGCAATGGGGAGTCAATGACCCCATTTATCAAATCGAAAACGAAAGTAGTGGAGAGAATAGTCCTTCTAATATCTAGTGATTTTAGATTTATGAGCAAGCACCGACTTTTATAGGATGGAATTGGATCAGTAAAATTTAAAGAACGCAAAGTATAACGCAAAAACGCTTTCTGGACACGTTCAAGCCTACTAATATGACTAATATGCTAATATGGTCTCCAAATAAAGGCGACGTATTCCAACTTTGAACGAACCAGAGACGTATATAACAACTTTAGAGTATATGGATCAACAAAGTCCGAACTAAAACGCCGAATAAACGCAATTACGAAATAAGACTTTGAAATGGTGTAATTTAAATATCTTTGAAAAGAGAATTTAGAGTCAAATACCACTCCAAGATCAATAATTTCACTTCGGTTGGATAAACTAGAAGCAAAAATGTGGTAGGAAGTGGGTATAAGAGAACAAGATTTAGAATAAGAACTAGAAATAGACAACTAGAAATGTCATTAACAAAAATTATGAAAAGTAGGGGACCCAGTATACTGTACCCTGGGGTACACCAGACGACGCAGTAAAAGAAATCGATGACGCTCCATCAACGTTGACGACACATTTCGGAGAGAAGAGATAGGATTTAATCAATTTTAAAAGAGTGGAATGGAATCTTATAGCACTCAATTTCGAAATTAAAACCCTGTGATTAACTGCATCAAATGCTTTTGATAAGCCTGTATAAACAGTGTAAACTTGAGTTTTTTCTTTAAGATTTCGATTTCTTTAATTTTCGTTAAGATGATATACAATATTCAGAGAACACTGCAAGATTTGAAACAGTAGGTCTATCTTGTCCCCAAACGTAACTTTTTGCCATCCTGAAAGTAGCCGAATGGATAATCGAGAGGAGATGGAGCAGGAAAGAGATTGGAGTTTCCAGTGACAGTCAGGTCGCACTGAAGGCCCTGGAGAACGCGAAGCAAACCTCAAAGATTGTTCAAGAATGTAAGAAGAAGCTCAATTCTGTCGCAAGACAAAACAGGCTTGTACTTATTTGGGTTCCGGGACATTCCGGTGTTCAAGGAAACGAAATTGCCGACGAATTGGCCAACCATGGATCAGCGGTGCCCTCACAGGAGCCAGAGCCAATAATCGGAATCAGTTCTGCAGGAATCATGAATATGATCAGCGATTATGTAGGCAATCTGCATAAAGAGCGATGGTCCAATCTAGCACGCTGCAGAACTGCAAAGTGTTTTGTGACAAGTCCGAACAGAAAGCTGTCAAGCTTTCTACTAAAACTTGAAAGGAAAGACGTTCGGTTGATGTTCGGTATCATTACAGTACACAACCAATAGGGTCAGCATATGACCACCATTGGAGTCATTGATGGCCCAATGTGCCTGTCGTGCTTGGAGGAGGCGGATAGCACTGATCACTTTCTCTGTGAGTGTCCTGCCTTTGCTAGAGCATGGCTACGAGTTTTGAATTCCGATGTCATGAGAATAAGTAATATTCGTCCTCTAAAACTGGAGGATATTTACTGATTTGTCACAGAATCTGGAAAATTCTCACAGGACTAGCTATCTGTATCTCTGTCTCTATTCTTTCCTATCTTTTTCTCTTATACTCTTCTCCTTCCCTCCTTGACTATCTATCCCCTTTCCAGTGTTTTAAATACAATGGGCGTTTTAGCCAGAGTGTTTTAAAAGCTCCCAAATCTCCAGGTGCTCCTTGGCTCGACCTTTTCAAACTTCAATTTTCAATTTCAGGTCTATCTTTCATGGTACTTTGTTGGTCTGCTGAAATATAACGATTAACTGCAAAATAAATTTTTTCTTTCACTATTAATTCAAATAATTTTGTAACCGTGTATAATTCGGCATTTTATCTATAATTGTCAATATTGCATTTATTGCCACTTTTAAATACTGGATGAATGGTTGTTACTTTCCAGGCGTCTATGAATTCTCCTCGTTCAAGGGATTTGTTAAACATTAATTAAAGTATATAGGCAATTTCAGAGCAGTTTTTAAGAACATACGAAGATAGCCCATCTATATCAGATTTTGTTGATGTTTTGAGTTGCCGAATTCCATCTTCTACATCAGAAGGCATTAAGATTAACGAACCAATACTGATTGAGGAATTCATGTTCGAGTGACACTCATGAATTAAATGTTAATAAAAAAAATCTGCAAATAAGATTGGTTGCATTTATAGAAGTATGTGCTTGGGTTTCGTTATAGTAGACAACAAAAGTAATACTTGAACATGATTTCCAGGATTTCACATATATCCAGAAGAAACTAGGATTTAATTTTATGTCCGATTCGAACTGAAGAATATAATTAAACCAATTTTCCCAGCAGGCTCTCCTTGCATAGGTTTCAGAACCTTTGTACGACTAAAACTTAGACATTCAATTCTCACACGTAGGCGTTTACTAAATGGAGTTCGAAGCCGCCATCCTCAATCTACACTACACGAAAAAATTATAAGACGAACTAAATTTCTCATATTTTTATTATCAGCTTAGTGCCAACAAATTACGCGTTTAATATTGGAGCTTTTAATGATAAATCTTTTGAAAATATCTAAAAATAAGCATCCATTTCACGAAACTTAAATCAATTATTAAAAAAAGTTGAAATTTTTGGAACGAAAAAAGTATAAGACCAATATTATTATATTAAAAAAAGTTTATAGTTTGTAATTTGCAGCTTAGTAATTTGTCTTGGATCCTCTTTTGATTATAAATTATTGATTAATTTTTTACCACCCGACGTTAATCGCCCTTCTAAGGGTTTTAGCGAAAGCATTTTTGAAAACCGATTGTGAAAGATTTCCCAAACATTTTCGATTGCGTTAAGGTCAGAGCTACCGACAAGTATTGGTATTTTTTCGCTGCTGAAAACTCGTTTGTTGCTTTGAAAGCATGAACGTTTCCACACTGAAAAATCCACTCCCCATGGAAATTATCTTCAAAAATAAATATCAAGTACTTCGTCTAAAAGTTCTGATGCTTGACATTATTCGTTTTAATGGATATGAAACATATAGGCGTTTTGCTATTGACTCTTATGGCTTCCCAAAACGTGACAAAATCCGCTCCGAAACTACGAGCCATTTTTTGCGTCTTTTTCTGCTGTTTAACACACCAATACATTTATTTAGGAACCATCTGTTCCGTCTACACTGAATTTTTTTCTGCGGGAAAAAATACTATTTCCCATTCATCTTCCGAAAATTCATACTTTTCTGCTTAGTTTCAGCAGGGTTAGTTGACTATTTATTTATTTATTTATAGTTGAACGTTTGATTTCCCGAACATCTCTAGCGTTAAGTTGTCTGCCACTCCTCTTGCTACATCCATGCTTTTCTTTCAAATGGAAGTTATACAAAACTACAATTTTGATTCTCTCTCTGCATACTAAAATGTGTCAATATTGAAATTCAGAAAAAGCTTTTCCCCGCGGCAAATTTTTTGTTTGTTTTCAAGCCAAAATAACCACGTAAATATAAGAACAAGATAAAGCGATCAAAAGCACTTATAATAACTTACACTTTTAAATTAAAAGCAAACGCGTTTGGCCTTTTAATTATTTCGTTTTGTATAGAACAAGAATTAGCGCATTACTGAAGTAGTAGCAATAAATGCCGAATAATTTCCGGTATAAGATACCGTTTTAGACAAACAATCAACGGAACGGTATTGGGAAATTTTGTATTGTTATTGCTTTAGTAGATATCATCATAAACATTCTGATATTTTAATTTTCGTGCGGCGTATCAGAGCCACATCTCTTCGAAGAAGTAGTAGTAACACTTTCCTAAAATTTCTAATCTTAGCTAAACTAAATATATAAATTTATTGTTACCTTCCATCCGATATAACACCTAGTTGTTATTTTTTTTTTTTTGGACTTTGTTCACTCCACTCAGGAGCGTAGGGCCTTAGACTCAGAGCCTTAAGACTCAGTCTTGCGTTGGTTTTGTTAATCTATTTGCTTTCTGACAGGGTAGGTGATTAGCCTTCCGCTACCTCATGAGTATAGTATAAATCTCTAGTCGAAGGCCTTAGTAGCCAGCACCCTTGTCAAATATTAGTGTATTGGTTATTTATAATTATTACTCTTATAATTAATAAAATCAAATAATAAAAACACTAAGTTAAAACTAGTGCTTCCTAACAATATATGCAAACTACTGGAAAGTTACATAATGGATCGACATTTCTACGTTAAGTTTAACGACAATACCTCATCACTCCGAAAAATTACAGCAGCAATTCCACAGGGTAGCGTTCTCCGACCACTGCTTTACAATCTAGACACTGACATACCAGTGCCCACTGACGTAAATGCAATGTTGGCTACATTCGCAGATGACACAGTTTTACTTTACGGACATAGAAGCTTAGCGAAAGCAGCAACAAGTATTTAACAAATCCAAAGAATGGTTCGATTAGTGGAATATTAAAATAAATGCTCTGAAAACGCAGCAGGTTATATACACAACAAAAAGGAGCTTCATACCAAGAAACGTCTACATAAATGGAAATCCTTTTCTGCGAAATACCGAGGTATACCTTTGGACAGCAAACTACCTTGGAAGCATCACATTATAAACAAGAAGGACCAAATCAAAAATAGATTCAAACAACTCTATTGGCTGCTAAACAAAAACTCAACTTGGTTCTTGTACAATGAAGTTTTAATCTACAACAATTATAAAGCCTATCTGGACTTACGTAATACAACTAAGGGGAACAGCCAAAAAATCGAACACTAATATTATACAAAGACAGCAATCTAAAATTCTAAGAATAATAACTGGTGCGCCCCGATATATCTCAAATCACGACTTACACAGAGAACTGGACATTACCACAATCAAAGAAGAAAAACCAAAGGTCAGCAGAAAGTACCAGGGAACGATAGAAACACACTGCAACAACGAAGTAAATGTTCTTCCTACACGTGAACTCATGCGAGCCTGCCGACTCTAACGCAAACGACCGATCGACCTTATACTATATAAATCACAATCTTAGAAATATCACGTAGCTATTAAAAGAAATTGATCCAGTATCTATGTATATTGTATTTTAAAAAGAATTTTATTGATAGTTGTATAAATAATATTATCTAATAAATGCTCTTAAAAAAGTATAATTGTTAATTAAATGACAAAAACGTTACTTTGGGACAAAAAAAGAAAAACCAAATAATAATAATAAAAACCACCTGTACTGCACAAAAAATTCTGATTTCAAAAAAATTCAATTAATAAAACTAAAAAAAAAAAATAAAATTCAAAATCAAAAGAACCGTAACATAGGATTTGCATTCACAAAAAATGTTTTGGCATATCACAAGGTGGCGCAAAATTAATCAACCATTTTATTTTTGATTAGCTCTTTACTACAAGTAGAAAAATGATATTGAATGATTAACATCTTTATTTCGATCTCCACGCGCTGCATTGCTTATCTATTTGCGTCCGCATACTATAAATCACAAGTGCCAAATATCATTGAATTACGCAGGCATTTGTAGAAATTATAAAACTTCCAAAAGGTTGACTAATTTTGCGCCACTTTGTATATAAGTAACGTAAGACTTCACAGAACTCAACAAAAATATGATGGTAATCCAACACTTTACACGCACAACCAAAAAGTTGTTGAAGAAATTCTAGAGCAGGAACTGGCGTTCGCGTGGGAAGCGCCTCATCAGCAAAATATTGGTAACATTTGAAGCACACAGACTTAGCTTTTAGACTTGGTTTTAGAAATAAGATAATTTGTGAAGTCAGTTGTAAAAGATTCAGCAACGAATAAAGACCGACCTCGTGCGGAACCATTTTTTGTTTTTGCTAAATGCCGTAGACGGGTTGTTTAACTTAAACAAAGTTACCTGAAAAGTCGTCTTAGATACTTAAGTCACTATTTTTTTAGATTTTTTCTGGTTAATTTGATTATGGATAGTGATGTCAAAAACTTAGCCATTTTCCCGATTCGATTTTAAATATTATTTAAGAGCGGCAGCTCCTCCAGATGACGAGTTTTTCTATCATTTTTTGTGAAAAACTGAGAGTATTTCTTATCTTACAATAAATTACACATTAATATTCATGCTTAAATTATTGTAATATACAAAAAAATTTAAAAAAATTTTTTTTTTTTTTATTATTAGTATTTTCATTGCAACTAGTATAACATTACATATATATACTAACGAGCAATTTTTGTGGAGTTTTGTTACAACAAATAATTTAAGTTAATCCTCAGCAAAATACAATTCATACTTTTAACTGATTTTTATTTATTAATTAGTTTAAATCCAGAGGTTTTTTTCGTTTGAGCCTTCGTTTCCATTTTGTATTATCGTTAAGAATCATTGTTCACATGCTTGCTTAGTCGCTCTGCGTGCGACTTTGCAAATTTCTTTATGGTTGCCGTAACCGAATCAATATTGAGGTCACGTTCTAGATCTTGCGCCCTAATATACCATGGAGCACAAACTGCATGCTTGAGTGCCTTAGTCTGAAATCTTTGTATATGCGCTGTGTTACTATAGCTGGTGCAACCCCATAGCTGAATCCCATAGGTCCAGATAGGTTTGAGAATTTGTTTGTAAAGCAGTATCTTGTTGGGTGCGGATAACGCTGATTGCTTACCCATTAGCCAATGCATATTTTGGAATTTTAGGTCCAGTTCTTCTCTTTTCTTTTTCACGTGCGCACTCCACCTAAGTTTCGTGTCGAGCGTCATACCTAGATACTTTGCTGTATTAGAGTATGGTACTTTAATGCTGTTTATGTATATTGGCAGGTAGTTGATCTTTTTGTTTGTAAAGTTGATGTGTACAGACTTTGTTTCGTTCAGTTTAATATGCCATTTATCTGTTCAATTGTATATTTTATTGATAGCAAGCTGCAGTTGTGTAGTAGACTCTATTTCTGTCTTTCCGACGGTTAATATTGCAGTATCATCAGCAAATGTTGCTATAAAGCAATTTCTGCTGTTTGGCAGGTCGTGAGTAAAAAGTAGATAGAGAAGAGGTCCAAGCACACTTCCTTGCGGCACACCAGCTTTTATCTCTTTCAGTTCAGAGAACTCATCTTCGTACCTGACGCGAAAATAGCGCTCAGACAGGTAGGTTTTTAAGATATTAAAACATTTTGTTGGCAGTACATTCTTTATTTTCCACATCAGGCCAGCATGACATACTTTATCGAAAGCTTTAGAGACATCGAGAAATACAGCCGAACAGACATTTTTTTCTTCAAATGTGTTCTCGATGATACGAGTTAATCTGTGAATTTGGTCAATAGTTGAGTGGCGCGCGCGAAATCCAAATTGGTGTGTTGGTATTATTTGTTTATTTTCTATTATATTGCTCAGGCGCTTTATCTAACATTTTTCCAACAGTTTTGACAAGATGGGCAACAGTGAAATTGGACGATATGATGCTACATCGTTTGGAGGCTTTCCTGGTTTTAGAATCATGATGACATCAGCTATTTTCCAATAGATGGGAAAGTATTGCAGCTTAAAGCAAGCATAAAATTTTTTTAAATAAAAAAAATAAAATGGCGGCGCTGCTGCTGTTCAAACGTGGATTCTTTATTTTGCACCGTGGAATGTACAACCTCTTGTAATCAACCGAAATCAACCAGACGAAAATGTTTCACAAAATAAAGTTATTCCACTTTGCACTTACCAATTTTTAACGGAGAAAAAATGAAAGTTTGAAGTGAAAAAGAAATATATTACTTTTTTTATAAACAAAACAATATTTTTAGTGATTAAAGTTTTCATTCTTACTCATCTTTCGTTTGACGCTTACCACTTCACTGACTTTATAATGACTTTTAGACTTTCTATTGAGCTTAAAACAAAGAAAAGGAAAGATAATGTTTGATTGTAAATGAATTTTTAGAGCAAAAACAAAAAAAAAAACAAAAACACGACAAATTTAAAAGTGCTGGAGGAACTGCCCCTCCTAAAAAATTGTTTATTTTTTTGCATCTGCAAGAAAGATAACTTTTTTCGAAGGTACAATTTTTCTTTGTAAAAGGATATATCAATTAATGAAAACCACCAAAAAAATTTGCTGTCCAAAGTGGATGTTTTAAAAAGTTTTGAATTTACGAATTTACTTTACATCAATAAAAAATTTTCTTGGTCTGAGAATTTGTTTTCTTATTCTGAGAATAATTTGAGAACTAGTAATTATTGTTAGCTCTCCAAAATTGTTAGTACTTAAACTAAAGAAGTAATCCGTAGGCGTATAGGGAGCTACGTTAGGGGAGCGTCAAATTTCATAAGATGGAAAAAAAGCTAAAAAGACGTGACTAAAACAAAAAACTTAACATTTAAAATTTTGTATGCATTATAAATTGTTCTTGTGATAGCCCCTACGGCGACTGATACAAATTCTTACTAATTGTTTTCCTTCCTCATACCTTTTTTACTTTTCCCGACGCCTGTCTTAGATGCTGCTTAATTGCGTCGGTCTCTTCAAAATGAGTGAAATTAAAGTTGTTATTAATTAAATTAATAAGACGCCCACTTTTCAAAAAACCGTATATAGAGTGCATTAAAAAACTATAGCGGTTATATTTATTAACAAATCTGATAATTTTTTGCTTTTAATAATTTAAATTTCATTTTTAATTGTTTTTTAACAAATATGGTTCGTGCTCGTACAATTTTTTTTTTTCAAATTTCAAGCTAGCTAAAAATTACCAAAAAAATATCAACATATTTCCATCAAAATTTCATACTTTTTAAACAGAATTTTTAGCAAGATTTTCGGTATGAAATTTCGTTAAATAAATAAATTTTGATGTAACAAATTGTCAGCTTACAGTAGCTCAAGCTCAGCTTCGAGTTAGCAGCAGCACTCTTTACCAAGTATCTGAAAATAATTTTTTAGTCAGCACCAAACTGTAGGAAATTCAAACTTTCGATATATATTCAAATTCAGCGAGAATATACTTTTTTTATATTAAAAAGTTCGAATTGAAGCTTAAAAACTGAAATTAATTAATGCCTCTTATACCCGAATGTTAAGCACTCAGAATAGCAATAAAACATTTATTAATTTGGAGGCCGCCGTATCCGAATGAGTTGTTGCGGGACTATCATTCAGAAGGACACTAGTGCGATTCCCAGTACGGGTATGAAATACTAAAATGATATTAAATTTTCTTTCTACCAATAGCAAACCCCATACAAAGGCGGCATAAAACGTTCCCTCCACTTGTGAAACATCAAGACCCCCCATAAATAAATAAAAAAAAAAAAATAAATAAAAAATAGAAGGAAAAGCTCAGCTAAACACCTAATATAGGCTGTAAGCGCCGAATATTTATTATTTATAATAATTCTATAATAATAATGCTTGTATGTCTTTTACGGCCTTATTCGCCACAGTTTAATAAAGAGTTTGTATCGATGGGTAACTTTTGCGAGAAATTATTGTCATAGGATTGCCAATACTCATGATGAGCTCAGTGGTTGTGACTCATTCAGCCATAATTAACGGCATTGTCATGGAGATAATGATGCGCAAAACAATCAATACTCGTAGTAAAAAGGAAAATTATGAACAAATGGCGGCAAATGCAGCTTACAAATTGATGCTATATTTCACAATAATGACGCATTAATCAACCAGCGAACATCAGTAGTATAGTGCAAAAACAATGACATTGAGTAATAACCCATTTCATAATCCTTCGGTGCTGCTTTTGATGGTTTCCATTAGTGACAACATTAAGTATTCAGACAATAAATTCAGGTATGACCGTAAAGTACTTGTGTGTGTACAAAAATAAATAATGCCGTAAAGATTTATAATATAATATAAACATTTATTGTATTGGTGATTACGTTGGTGTCCTAACACCTTGGCTGCATGAAATCACTATTAAGTAAGATCTAAGCCGATTTCGATGTCAATGTCACTCACTGCAAAATACATATGTTTCAACTGAGGAACACATTACATACACCATTGATAGGTAAAAATACATACAATAAAACAATTACAATAACAGTAAGCAATACTAAGAAACAATAATATAATATTAACAAGAAAACCGCAATTGCTTTCAGTTAGGGTAGCGGAAGCTAAGAGTACAAAATCAGCATTAGCATCAAAGTACAGAACCTGCCACTGAAATACTGCTAATATCCAATAGGTACTAAGCATGAACAATAAACAAACCAAAAACACCAAAAAAACGCAGGCAACCAACAGTAACAAAAATGAAAGGCAGAAAACGAGCAGCTCGTTTGTTATGAAACATTGTGGCAACAAAGCCTCGAGACAAAAAGCATATGAGTATGTATGTTTCATCGTATGGAAAATCTGACCTTGTGATATAAATTCTTAGTTCACAACCAGCGCTTAATTCAAGCAAATTCGAACTGGTCTGAAAGTGGTCTAAATTTAACCAGTTGAAAGTGACATAAAATCGGTTTACTTCAAATTTAATTTGTATATTTCTTCAGTACTCACTAACAATGCATCATGGAAATACCGACAAAAATTGACGCTTTGCGAAAAGTTTTCATCGCGCACTTAGGCCAACTTATGGTGTACATAACCGTCCTACCGAACGCACTACTCGGCAAGCCATCGGCAAATTTGAGAATAATTTTAAATTATTGCATATAATTAGACAAAGTACAGCCCGAAAAGAAGAAAATATTGCGGCTGTAAATGAGAGTTGTGCCGAAGACCCGGAAGAAACGATTCAGCGCCGTTATCAACAACTTGGCGGTTTTACACAAAGATCTTGGTTTGAAAGTATATAATATACAGCTAGTTTAAGATTTAAAACCGGCCGATCTTCCAAGGCGTCATAATTTCCGACCTTGGGCTCTTAAAAAACTCGCCGAAGATCCGCATTTTGGGACTCGAGGTTTGTTCAGCGATGAGTCCCATTTTAGGTTAAAATACTATGTCGCCGTATTTGGGCTGAAGAGTAACCCGAAGCCATTCAAGAACAGCCATTACATCCATTGAAAAAAACCCTTTGATGCAACCTATAGGCTGGAGAAATTATCGGCCCATATTTCTGCAAAGACGAGGCCGGCGCCAATGTAACAATGAATGTGCAAACGCTCTCGCGCCATGATAAACGACCAACGAGTTTTTGATGCCGTGAATTGAAGCTCGTGATATGCACAACCTTTGCTGCCAAAAAGTTGGCGCTAGTTGCAATACAGCTAGAGAAAAATGGATTTACTGCATCCTTCTTTCGGTAAACAATTTATTTATCGACTCGGACTAGTTGATTGGTCACCAAGCTTGTGCGATATCACACCCTTGGACTTTCATTTGTGGAGGTATGTAAAGTTTAAATGCTTTGTGGATGTACCAGCTTGGATTGAGGTATTGGAAGCCAAGATTACTAAAGTTATTCATACCGACCGAAGTCCTCACGCAGGTCATTCAAAACTGGTGGTTACGGGTTTATGTTATTCCAAAAATTAACAGCGATCTCAAATTAAATTTTACTAAGATGTGCCCGGGTATATAAACGTCGATCGGAGTAATTTAGCCTACATCTTTGTTATATTATATTATTAATACATTTCCAAGCTAATTTATTTTTCTCAATCAATTTGTGTAACTTAAATTATTTCAATCTGCTTCTTTAATTAGTTCGCCTTGGAAGTGCAGTAATTTTCCAAAGAAATCAAAACCAGGTTAAAATTTATCTGCACTTCTCTGCAGCGAGTGTGGTTAGCTTACCACTACATAGGATTCAAGCGGTATACAAATCTTTGAAGTCAGTAGCCGTCCCGCATCCATTTTTTTTAAAGAACCAATAATTGAGCAACTGATTTTGAGATCATTACAAATAATAGAGCTATCAGCCGAAATGACTAGATGAGTTGATACGTAATATTAAATTATCTCTAGGACTACTGAATTAAACTTGTGCCAAGTATAAGAGGCTTTTCGCGCTTCTAACGTTGAAATAATATGCTTCTACTGAGGCCGAGCTAAATTTATTTTTAGAGCAATCCATGCCACATTTCAATTAAGCGCTTAATGAAATCCAGAAATCCCTTCTTTTCAATTCTGATTTAATATTTTTCTTCCTCTTCTTATTTTTCTTGTCCTTCTTCTTGCATTTCTTCTACTTCTTACTTTTTTTTTACTCTTACATCTCTTAATTGATGGAAATTTCGCTCAAACGAGAAGAATTAAATTAAGTCTATTACTTCTCCAGTTGATCTTTTTCATGCTAACTAGGACTTTCTCTCCTTCGGTAATCGCTTGTAGATACTGCATTGAATACTTCCGGAGCTGTATCGCTTGTATTTATTAGTGTGACGTGATGATCTAGTCGCTGCTTCCCCGTTTGTGATATTCCCCTTCACCACGTCAACTAACTGAACCATTCCCTAAGGAATTTTAATAGGCTGTACGTTAAGCTAGTAGAGCAGTCAATTTCAGAATAAGAATCATGTTTTATTTTAAGCATATGAAATTACAGAAAATAGCAGAAACAAAAGAACAACACCAGCTCAAGGCCATCAGCTGGTTTTTACAGTAAACTAGAATCAATTACAATATTTTCTATATCTTATGTCTAAAATAAGAAATATGTATATACAAAATGTACTGTATAATATATGTACAAGTATAGTTATATTAAATTAAATGAGCTATGTTGCACAATAGAAGAAAGCTAGATATAGGTAATGTTTACATTTGACAATGTTGTATTTACTAGAAGTTTTGATGGGAGAGCTGTGCCAAAAATCTTTCGCCTAGTATTAATAAAATGGGTACATTCATCTGGGATATGTTTTACTGATATTCCAGACGACCTACAAAACAGCAGGACGCATCTCCAGAGTGATCTGCGTGTGACCTAAACGAAGTCAGGAGAACAAAAAAATGGCTGATTTTTTAGCTTCGGGCTTCACTCTGAAGAGATTAATTGTCACGTTGGACGTTCTAAGTCATTTTTTTCCAGAACGTCAAAATACAGAGCCGATTACTTATGAACACTTTTCGCAACACAATCAGCGAACTCATTGCCTTTACTTCCACAGTAACCTAGTATACATCAATTTAATTTTGTTTGTTTGCTTGATAAGTAAATGACGAACGCAAGTTACAATAACACTGTTATTAATGCAATTTCAGACGGCATCGATGGCAGATGGACTGTCAAATGCAAAATTTACCTTTCTTTTTGAAGGCTATTAGAGAGGCTTGATATATATAGCAAAGATTTCAATAGTAAATGTTGAGCAGTGATTGGGCAGCAAACCTTTTTTCAGAAGTAGTAGAACCTCAGATATAACCGCGAAAGGGGTTGAGAAGTTAGTTTTGGAGCCATCGGTAAATATGAATATGAACGATTTTTCATTTAACTGTCGTTTGTGCTCAGGGAAAATTTGTAAAATAAGGTAAATAAGAGCACAAGTGTTTTCCTATCGATAATCTTAAGAGCAATTAACAAATGACGAGTTCGAAAGAAAGCAAGGTGGGCATTTACTATGGGTTATGCTTTTTCGTATGGCATGATATGGAGCACAAAGAAAGTTTGAGTTGCTTTTGGCACAACTTCCATGAATTGGTACAGCATAGTCAATTACGGATAAAAATAGCGATTTAACAATGTAACAAAGTGTAGGAGTATGTTCAAAGGACTTTTTTAATGAAAATACCCTCAATTTCAAGTAGTTGTTATCACTTCCAAAACAGTGTATGTGTGAAAATTTTGAATTGAGCAACTCTGGCGAAACAAGTCGCAAGTCTTAGTCGAATATAGCAACTAATTTCCATTTACGAAGGATAGAGGCATTATTACAAGGTAATTTTGAACATCTCACAATATCACCAGTTGCTTCCATAGAAAAAAGACAAACTAATCATAATTCCAAATGCACTACAAGGTCATCAGTGAGAAGCCACTGGTATTTCACGCAAACGTACGCACATAGTAGTGTCCCAGCAGTGAAATCTACTAGCACTGAAATGGTTAACTGAGACTTTCCTTTGAAGTTGCAGCGATTTGTCTTCCATGTTTGTTAGTGTTAACAACTGCTGTGCATAGCATGATGATGCCCTATGACATGTCAGTTGTCCGACCACATGCGTATATTTCCAACAAAAAGAAATCAATTTCAAATAAAAATTATACAACTATTTAAAAACATAATAGAAAATAAAATTATTTTACATAGACCTCTAATTATTCATATTGTAACTGGTACAATTCTAGCCACTCTCGAACTAATATGACTATCTCCATCAAATACCAGTTAATGCACTAGAATGTCTGTTGAGTAACTTAACTTTTCACTGCAGGGATACATAACCCTCACATGACATCACATGTCTATGTGGGTGTTCGACACGTGTGCAAGCGTTGTGTGTAAGCTATTGTAGCTCAATCTGCTTACATTCATTTTGCAAACAGCCAAGAGCGTAAAGTCTCCAAAGTGCAAGTATTAGTGTGATTGCTTTTATGCTATGCTCAACTGACATTGAAGTTTTGACAATGGTGTTGCAAGCAACACTTAACAACAATATCGAATATAGCACCAAACGTGCAAC